>OZ038501.1:39337811-39357811 GCA_964036315.1 Acanthosepion esculentum
TTATTCACTTTGAAATTCTTTTCTCTATATGTTTACATATGTGAATGTAATGGAAAATGTGCTAGAATAGTTTAGGATTCTCCCTAGCTCGGTGAAATGAAGTAATTCAACGTGGCATTGAATCCAGAAAACATCGGAAGACCTCTCAAGTGATGCTGAGCCATGATGTCTTCACAGTTCCCTGATATTGTAGATGCAATATACTGTAGCAAAACCTCTCCACCAAGTCCCATAAGTGACGATTAAAGTCCTAATAAATCTAACCCATGCCACGTGAACATAACCATCACTTTATAAAAACAGCAACAGCTACGGTGTTTTGTTGATTAGGGTCTATGGCTTCATGGGGTCCGAGACATTGGACTTTCCCAAATATATGCCTGTCCTTCAGAGTCCATTTAGGTATAAGTGAGACACTGTGTCTAGTGTCATGGTGTTAACAGGAACATGCTGGTGGATCTTTTCTCACAAACCTTGGAAAGCAAAGAACACTAAGCTGACCTGATGGATATGCGCCTGTTACCACCTGTATCGAGTATGGGTTTGATTTGAATAAGTGTCGCTTGTCTCTTATCGCAAACACTTCTGGTCACAATCATTAAGCTATCCACAATGAACAACAAGGGAAAACAAGGGTCACTGTATTATCGAGGGATCTCAAATGTTCCTTTTCAGAAAAGGGATATCCTATTAGTGTTAAGTTTATAGCTTAATTTTAAAGATTAATTACGTAAATTTCTAGTAGATACGGAAGATTATAGAGAAAAGCTACAGACAACCAAAACATGCAGGCAAATATATATATATATACGTTTGAAAATACGCACCCTTTTCTCACTGAAACCCCTCTTTAAATCTTCCCTCTGTTAGATTTTAATGCCCTCTCCACCTTCGGACCTCCCTGTCTCTCTCGTCTGTTACCCCTCTATATAGATCACAGCCCCCCCCACACACACACACACACTCTCACATAGTCTCACCAATTTTTCCCGGAGTTGTCGTTCTGTTTTCTTTTTGAATCTGTAGGTCTGATGAATTGGATCGTTCTTACGATTCCAATGGAATAAATTATGACCATGGAATATTAGTGTTTAAGTCTTGTTATATCCTTACTCTGTCCTGGACATCGAGTTCTACCTGGATCATATCCTCTTGGAATTATTTTTTATCCATATATGTATGTGTATATATAATTGCATATATATGTGTATATTCACCACTAATACTGTATATATATATATATATATATATATATATATATATATATATATATATATATATATATATATATATATATATATGTATATATATGGGGGGAGTGAGAAAGACAGACAGAGTGTCATAATAATCGGACACACATTCTGTCTGTCTGCCTCTCTTTATATATATATATATATATATATATATATATATATATATATATATATATATATATATATATATATATATATATATATATATGTATGTATGTATGTTAACAAGTTGCAGAGATTACATATATAAAAATATAAATTCAGTTCAGTTCACTAAGTTCAGTTTTTGAAAGCAAAAATCGTATCCGAAAACAATCATATCAACTGCGTGTGTGTGTTCACTCGCTCTTGCAAGCTCTTTTATTGATGCAATCTCTTTCCTCCTCCCATATCTTTTTGTTTTTTTCTCCAGTCTCGTACTTTTCTCATGTAGTTTTCTTTATTGAAAAAATATTTACGTGATTAATTAAAAAAAATTGTGACGTAGGCAAACTTTATTCAGCCAAGACGGGAGCCATATTGATACGCTAAATCTCGTTTCGATCTATCTAGCTCCGAGAGTCGCTCCTAGAATAATACTTTCTGTTTTATTATGCTAGAATAGGATGTTGTTGATGGTATGGCAACAGCATCACTTCATTTTATAATTTTTAACAGCTGAGTGACAGTCTGACAAAATAGTATCTGACATGAATGTAGATACGAAAGTGTGTGAATTCTCCCATGAAGAAAAATGCATCCACTGACATTCATCGAAATTGACTGAATGATTACAGAGACCAAACTATGCATGTTAAAACAGTCAGCAAATGCGACAACGTTGTGTTTGGCAAATCACATTCCGAGCGACCTTGTACAGGTGTCAACCCACACATTCAAGGCTTTTGTGCCTCACTAGTCTAAATGTATAGAGAATAATGGTGACAATGTAAGGGGATAGAGAGAGTGTTTTGCAACTGAAAACTTGCTCTATGGAAATGTCTTACCCTGTTCTTTGTATATGTTGGAATTTCCGTGCAAATAAATTAGGAAATATTTACTTTCAGATAACCCTTCCGTTCTTATCTATCTATCTATCTATCTATCTATCTATCTATCTATCTATCTATCTATCTATCTATCTATCTATCTAATTCAATGGCACCTTTCAAAATATGTAAATATTACTAGAATTTACTGTATTTTAAAGCCAGCAGAATAGCTAAGAAAATGCTCAATATATATCTAGAACAACAATAATAATTTAATAAATTCTCAAGCAACTTATCTCGAGACCGATTCTAGAGTTTTGTGTAATACCGCTCATCAGGGTTTCCACACAGACACACATATGTACAAACACGAACGCACAGACATATACAGGGTGCGATGGGTAAATTGTGGCCATTTTATATTTTTAATTTTGCGCATGTGCGTTTGTTTTTGATTTCACGAACTTATACAATGAGACCGTCCAGAAGAGATGCAGGAGATTTCGAAGTCGTCTGGTGGTGATTTTATTGAATAAATTTACTTTTTTGTATTTCAAGATATTTTTCTGTAATTTTGGTAAATATACGTGTTAAAATGAGATGTCAGTGTTATTTTCATTTTGGCGTAAATTAGACAACAATTTATCTATCACACCTGTATATACTCATTCAAGAACATACATAAAACCTGTAAACAAATTGGCAGAAATCCATAAAATATGCTCTTTTCAGAATTTCGCATATTTGTCCACACTAAAAGGAGATTATGAACATAAAGACAGAAATGCTTTAGGACGTAATACGAAGCAACCAGTCTGATTAAACCGATATCTCATTTCTCCAGCTTCGAATTTAGAGCATGTTAATTTCAGTCATTTTCCAGCGGCCAAAAATCGTTTAAATATAAGGTATTATAAAGAAAAATGATGAAGGCTTCAAAAAATTCTTTTTGTTAAACTTTTATGCAAAATAATGCTTGGGTGATAAAAGTTATCTATTCAAAAGAAGTTAAAAATTTGTTTTACAATATGCTGGGCTTTACTCCAGAAAAAAAGACTTTAATCACAATTAATAAGAATGTTTACTTGTCACATCAAATTGCAAAGTGAATCTCAAAACTGTCGACTATTAATATAAAATTAACACGTCATCGGTTATGTCACATGATTCAAAAAAGAACATTAATCATAAATGGACGATCGGTTCAGTTTTCAGTGACATATTTCGTTGTTTATTTTTTAAATGTTGATGTACTTGAAAAAATTCTGAATAAGTTGACAATCTGAAGTTCTAGTCTGAAACTTTTACATTCCAATCATGTTTGGTCGCAATTATAATGCATTAGAAATTAAACTAGTGAGTAACATGCATTTGTCCAAACTTTATGGTGATTTTCTAAGCGTAGCTTAGATGCGGCATCCAGTGAGGATCGAATTCATTATTCAGTCGTAATTGGTCTAGCGAGACAAGTTTGTTAACCATTACACCACATCGAAGTGCCCATGTCTGAACTCTATTAATAAATGTCAATAATATATTTTCGTTAAAAGTGAGTGTATTCGTAATTCCCGTAAAAGATTGTACTCAGTTTCTACACAATTTCTTTAAAGTAATTTCAGTTCGTTCCGTGTTAATTATTTATTCATTTAAAATGAATATATTTTTTCATTCATTCACTGGTCTATTCTTTTGAGGAGATTGTAAAGCTACGACACATTTTAAGCAAAATCTCCATTAACAATCGATAACTTTCACATCACTGCGATATTTTAAGTAATTGTCTACAAAAATGCGAGCTGAATTCTTCGGATATTTACTGATTCCTTTGAAAGGAATTATTCAAGAGAAAGAAAAGGAAAGACATTTTTAGCATTAATTTCCCTCTTTCTCTTGGGTATTTTTTATTTCACTTTTGCTAATTTCGTTTCATCTCGAAAGAATTTCCTGCACGCTCTAGAAATTCTTCCTAATGATGATTTGAAATGAAAATCTGACTAAAAAAATAATTAGGATGCTGATAATAATGAGGATTTTAATCATTAAGTTTTGTTTGATAATAAATGCAACGTGGATGATAATTGGTTGATGATAAATACAACGTTGATGATGATTGGTCGATGATGATAAAACCAACTGAGAGATAGACATACTTATAATTCCACACACAGTTCTAAATGCTTGACTGCAGGAGAGAATGTACATATTTTAATCATTTTTGTTAGATATTTAATGTGCAGATGCAGCACGTTGGTTATGACATATCACTCGAAATCATACGCAATTAACACTGTACATACATATATATATATATATATATATATATATATATATATATATATATATATCGGTTTTGTAGTGCGTATTCAATTTATGTAACGTAAATCATTCAAACGAAAAAAAAATACTGAAGCTAGTTATATGGCGAGAATCGAATCGAGTTCTCTCTGTGTGCTTATCTAAAAATAAATACGCTTAAATTCTCCTTCATCACTGCTGTGCGTCAACGGCGTATTGGTAGAATCCCCGACTGACACTAATTCAGTTGGGTTTCGATCCTAGCTAGAGGCAAACGGACGTCTAGCCACACTGATGAGCTGTGATACAGCGAAACAGTCTGTCTGTGGATGACAATATATATATATATATATGTGTGTGTGTGTGCGCGTATAAAGGCAAAAGGAAAACATATTAGCCGACGCGTTTCGTCCTCTGAGGGACTTTAGCAAGGATCTTAATTTGTAACAGGTATTTATATACAAGAGCAAAAATGTTCTTGGTTTTGCAAAATGTCTAAGTTTAGTAATGCTCATAAGTATTCTTCAGGTTAGCTGAACAGTCGGAAGACTCGAAGTGACACCATTCAATGTCTAATAAACGAAAGCGAGTAAGGGAGTTTCTTGAAAAAAATTTAATGCAAATTAATTTATTTTATTTTGGGATTAATTTATGTGTTATATATTTTGAATAATAGGAGGTTATCGTTTTAACCGTTTTCTTTTAATATTTTTTGTAGTCATGTACCTTGGGTTGGGAAAGTAGTAATTCTGGGGCGCAGATTTATATTTTGATAAGATTGGATAGCGGGACTTTCGCGAATTTTACTTCTAAGTAAGTTACTTTCTCTTTTAATAAGAGTGGCATTCTTTGATAATATAACTCAGAGGACAAAACGTGTCGACTAAGATAAGTTTTCCTTTTCTCTCTATTCATATTGTCCTTTTACAGATATGCTCTATCTGAAATTTTGACATATATATATATATATATATATATATATATATATATATATATATATATATATATATATATATATATATTGAGATATTTTTTATGTTTATACATTCTTTTTATATCCAAAATATAAACAAAGAACGTATAAACATAAAAAAATGTCTTAAAATAATTGTCGAACTTTGTCCAGTTCATAATGTGTGACGTCATTTGTTTACATTTGGATACGCATCGAGCAGATATGAATGTACTAGAGAAAATCATGGAGAATTGTAGCTTAAAAACAGTAAAATCGACCTTGCTAACCGAAACGCTCCTCTGTGGATAAATCGGTAAAGCACGTCAGGCTATATGACGGTTCCGTATAGGATACTGGTTCGATTCCTGTCGGAGGACGCATATTTTCTATGAAAATTCTCGAACAGTCAGGCCAGTAAATGTCGTTAATACTGTTTATTATAAACAGACCATTTTCTTAAATATTTGTATCTATAAAAAGAACGTATAAACATAAAAAATCTCTTAATATATATATATATATATATATATATATATATATATATATGAAAAGAAAAGCGGAAAACTATAATTAGTTTTTAGCCGACGCTTTTCATTGTCTGACGTATTTTATCAAGTCAAATGTGGCTTATTTTGCAAAGTGTATATATTTCACTGTTACTCAAGATTTTTAAATTTTAAGAACGCTCATAACTATTAAATATATACTTATTGCAAAATGAAACCACCACATTTGCCGTGACAAAGTCCATCAGATAACGAAACGCGTCGGCTAAAAACTAAGGATAGTTTTCTTGTCTTTTCATTCATTTTGTCTCTTCTATAGATATACTCCATCTGTTAACATTTACATGAGCACAAACACAAATACACACACACACACACATACATATATATATATATATATATATATATATATATATATATATATATATATATATATATATAATGAACCATTTAGCCTACCAAATGCATTGATTATAATTATTTTAAGGAAAAGAGAACATTGTCAGTTAATTTTTCTTTTCTTGAAAAAATAATAAAACAAATGAATAGACTTTCGTTTTGCGAGTCTCTCTCTATATAATTTGCTACATATATATATATATATATATATATATATATATATATATATATATATATATATATATATATATATATATAGTTTGCTCTACTCTGTATTGACCACTATTTTAAGAATCGTATTTTTTGGTTATTGGAATTTATTCCGTATACACCAATCCTATACTTGGGTATATATATATATATATATATATATATATATATATATATATATATATATACATATATATATATATATATATATATATATATATATATATATATATATATATATATATATATATATTAGGAGATCAGCCAATCACGCTACCTTGGTTTCAACCTTTCTGAATCCGAAAGGTCGAAACCAAAGTAGCGTGATTAGCTGATCTCCAAATTTTTTTTAAATTTAAAAGTTCTTCATATTAATTTTTTATTTCTTTATACGTCTATTGATCACTTTTTAATACAATCTTTTCCTGATCGAATTCAACAGTTTTATAATTATATATGTATGTATGTATGTATATATATATATATGTGTGTGTGTGTGTGTGTGTGTGTGTGTGTGATCACGCACACACACACACATAATATATATTTGGATCATTTTATATATTTTGAAAGCTTTTTCTTTAAATACACGAATATAATTCTCATTAATACGAGTGAGGTGCTAAAATGTTCTCACCCTACTTCTCAAATTCTGACCAAACATCAATTCTCTTTTTCGGGCTCAGAACTTTTCAGTATTACCCTGTATATTCTTTGATAATGCTATTGTCAAATTCTTTACATTATATACTATTCGTACTTTGGGGTTTATGTAGACAGTAGGATTTCTCAAAGTGTACTCTGCGGATCCTTAACTCTCTGTGGGCGAGACCCAGGGACCTCTGAAGACTTTCTATTATTTGTTCATTCCAAAAAGCAAGAAAGAACAATTTTATTCAAGGCAAAATAAAATTTTCACTCAAACATAGACGAAACGAAAAAGGGACTAATAAATTACTAATTTTTTATATTTTTCTGTGAGAAAATAATTAACAAATGCATTTTTATAATATTTTTGGCAAGGTAATTCGTAGGTTTCACCCCAAATTTTCGATCATTATATTGATAATGCGCACTTTCGAGAAAGAAAGCAAAAAACTCCACACCCAGATTTTAGAATTTACAATAAAGATTTAGATGAAAATTTTTCAGTACTTATTGCTTAATAAATGCATTTTATGTTAAAGAGGTCATTATTTTAGAAATTTTTCTGAAAGTAATTTGTGTGGTGCTTAGTAAGTGTTAAAAATCAATTCTTTTTTCATGAGCTTTTTTTTTAGATTAAATTATTACGGCTCCGCGAAAAACTTTTATTCTGCTGAAGCACCGAAAAATTTGGAAAATCCTGTTATTGTTCGTATAATTAATTAATAACTATTTTTGTGGTATTTAATTTTTTTTTTTTTGCTAAAAGAGCAAGGAAATTATTTTCTTTATATATTTATAAATGCATAATTGTAACTGTTATTGTTGTAGGCAGAATTTGACATCTTCCCGTTTAATGACTTCTTTCTTTGATTATATACACATCAGTGATGCCAAATGGTACACATGTTCATCTTTAGTAAGGTTCACCTGCATGACAATGCTTTCCTTTAGTGCAATGGAGTGGCTCTCTGACAGACCGACAGTGCCCAGTGAATGAAATTTCGTAAAATTGCTTCATATTAATAATGTGTGTGTGCGTGTAACTGTGCGTGTTTCTGTGTATACGCGTGCACAGATATATAAAATTATACATATGTTCACGTAAAGGCTTACAGAGCCACATATGATTCTTCGAGGTGGATGTTCATCAAAGGACGAATACCAATAAATGAAATTAATCACTAGAAAACTTAAAGATACTCTCTATTGTCTGTTATATATTTTAGGAATGAAAAGATATTGACATGGAAAAGTTAAAAATGAGTAGATTGAATCTGAATCTTTTTTTCCAAAAGTGGAACTAGTTATAACTCACCAGCCCAACATGAGAAATCGAAATACTTTATCGTAGTTTCCTTAATTAAGGACAATAGATTTTACGAATTTCCAATGAGTAATAAACTACTTACTTGTATATACTGAAGTTAAATGATTTACTTGACATGGGGTTCGAGACTTCACCCAAGATTTTGGGTTTTTTTTCTCCTCCATGATGGACATCCGTTACTTCTTTCGGTCACTGGTCTATTTTCATTTAATTGCTTATTTACATTTATCTATTCGAGTGCTTGTGCAGGGCATTGTGGGAACTGATTCGGATTTCTTTGTCTAAAAAAACAGAAAAAAGGAAAAACATTGCTCGTGACTAAATTTAAATATGTCTATTTGTGATGAAGATCAATCACTGCATTAATTATTGTATAATTACTGATTATATTTATTGATTTGCCTATCAATTATGATCGAGAAGGTAAGATGTTTATATGAACGGCTTTTACTTTGAATAACAAATTTTTGCAAGCAATTATTAAAAAAGTTTCTTGTAAAGTATTTAATTCTCTGTTCATAGTTGTTGAAATCAATAGTCGGATCTTCATTTTCATTCCCTTCTTACACACAGACATGCACACACACGCTCTCTCTCTCACACACACATACACACGCACACACGCACACACACACACATATATATATATGTATATATATATATATATATATATATATATATATATATATATATATATATACGGAATTATTCATAGCAAGAATGCCTTACTATATTTTTAGGCATCTATATATATACAGGAAACCCATATATATATATATATATATATATATATATATATATATATATATATATATATATATATATATATATATATATACGAGTGTAGATTGAGGTCAACAGCCAGCGGCGACAATCTGTCTCATGCTTAAACGCAATCTTCATGGCCCGCTAGCCGTTGACCTCAATGTCCACTTTTATATTTACATGCGTTCTATCTCTGATATTGATCACTTTAACCCATAAATATGGCACACCTTAAAACTATATTATATATATATATATATATATATATATGATAAAATATTGTTTCATAAATATATATACATATATATATATATATATATATATATATATATATTATTATTATTATTATTATTATCTTATTATTATTATTATTATTATTATTATTATTTATCTGTATTTTTCTTATACCAATATAATACATGCGCAGATTAATTATATTATATGCTCTTCAAGATAACGTCTCCTTTGATGAATGATATTTTATTTAATGTGGGCTGTTTATTTTGTATAATAATAGCTTCTAGGGTTTTGAGTTTTAGGCTTTGTAGCGCATTTGAAAATATTCATGGATAATATGAAAATACTCTACATCACCCAATGCAAGGAAAAACTGAAATTGCTAGAAGCTGCTATTATAAAAAATAAACAGCCCACATTAAATAAAATAGCATTCACCACAGGATACAGCATCACGAATATAATTAATATGGGCATATATTATATTAGTATAAGAATATATATATATATATATATATATATATATATATATATATATATATATATATATATATATATATATATACAAGACTCGGAAATATATCTATAGGTGTTTATCAATATTTTCGTGCCCTAATGATTGAAAAAGCATTTTTATATAAGAAACCTTTACTTTTACTATATTCTCTTTCCTTATCATTGCACTAAACCCAACAGTTCTCACACAGATTGAACATTACACACACACACACACACACACATACAGACATACACACATGCACGCGAATATTGGTTGTCAAATTGAAAGCAGAAACATGTTTGATCATGCATTCAATAATATATAAAGTGCTGTCCAAATATTTTTAATGTCAGTTGACTGTTTGACGGCATTGAGTAACAGCGTTCGTTAGTCATGTATACTACACCCAAGTTATGTGTCCGTGTTAAAATGTTAGGGAATAAAAATTGGATGCCTTTTGAAAATCACAGCTATATGAGAGCAATGAAACTTTACGAGGGCACAAACATGTCATCATCAGAATAAAGTATGAATGTTGTTTTTTAACATATCAGGACAACGCAAGACAGCGTTGCAGCCAACAAACGCCGCAAACGGTAAGGAGCGTGAAATTAATATGCATCGCAAAGCGTCGGTAGAAAACCGATTGGCCACCATCGGACAAATTCTGTAAATGAAAGTGGCATTGAAAAACAATATTTGTTTATTCGATAACGAACTTGAAGAGCGCGTAGTTGAATGTAGAAAATTTCTTGATAAACAGGAAAAAATGAACACAACGTTTGTGAAAATGTATAGCACTAAGTGGTGATCATCAAAAAAAAAATCTTGTAATTTAAAATAATACTTAATTTCGATACCAAATTCATTAATCTGTCTTGGCAAGAAACTTATATGATGTGTTTGCAATTCATACTTATCAGTCAGCTATCATGTGTGTATATATATATATATATATATATATATATATATATATATATATATATATATATATATATATATATATATATATATATATATATATAGGAATACTGAAAGTTATTGGTCCGACCAAGAAACGAATCCTTTTAAAATTTTGATGTTTGGGTTGAACTTATTTCCCAAAACTAATTTGACCAAATGCCCAAGCATCAAAATTTTGGGAGGAATCGCTTCTTGCCTCCCATATATATATATATATATATATATATATATATATATATATATATATATATATATATATATATGAAGAGAGAGAGAGTGGGGGAGAAAGAGAGTTTATTTAGGTATCGTTTACCTAATTAAAAATTTAAACCTTCATTATAAGTATATAAATATATATATGTATGCATGACGGGACGTGCAGAAAGTTTTCGGCCTGGATCACTCTACAAAGTGAATATTCAGATGTCTGGTCATTCAATACTGCTTTTGAGAAATGTGTCAGGCTAAGAACTTTTCAACGCTCTGTCAATTAGATAGATATATAGATAGATAGATAGAGAGAGAGAGAGAGAGAGAGAGAGAGAGAGTCAGCTAGATACTTTTACGTTAATATTTTTGCAGTTATTTAATCCTAGTTTGATTGTAACATTTATTTAATGAATTATCTTTGTTATTTTATCATTATTTTAATAACAGGTGTTTTTGTATGCTCATATGCACACTCATCAAAATGTATATGTGCACACACACACATACATGCACGCAAATTCGGTCGGCATCTGTCGGTTTGTTTCCTTTTAATAAATTCACCTATTTATGTGTTTATTTGCATAGAAATGTTGAGAATGTGCTTTTTGTAGGTTTTATTCTGTTTTTTGATTAAACTAACAAATTTTTAATTGTAGAAACAAAGATTTGTCAGTACAAAAGAAAAGTATTTTATGTTTTAAAAAAGAATGTTCATAAAATTTTAGAATGCCTGCACACATATACATCCACGAAACTTAAAGGTATATAAAATAAAAATATTTTCTGCTCGTGAGTACGAAGGCGTTTTATAAAAATGAATATTAATGTGAGTGTGTGCATGTATATGTATTCGCTTGAAATATAACTTCAAATATATATATGCGTGTGTGTTTATTTATGTCTGTCTGTATCTGTGTATGTGTGTATGTGTGCGTGTGTGCAAATAAAGATAAATGTATGGTTCTTCCGTAATAAAACAATTTCCGAAAACTTAGATAAACATAAGCTGTAGTGAATTACAACGATTTGAGGGAAATAATCCACTGTATAATTATAATAATATATCGTATAATAATATAGCACTTATCCGATAAAGTATAAATCTATTTTGTATATAATTCCGTACAGGGTACAAACTTAGCTGTCGATGAGAATATTTTGGTACCAAAACAGTTAGGCAAATTAACGTAGATACATGTAAAATGATTGCATTGAAATAAATATCTATATGACTCTCAAATCTACATCTATAAGATACGTCTGTGTAATTGGAAAATCATTAATTTATATTATATAGATTTAGGCTAATGTCCTCGTCTTTGTTCGAACTGAACCCTTTATTTAATTTACAAGGCAGATTGTTCTCGTTTGCTATCCATGTCTAGGGATATCTCGACATTTTTGCTTAGTTTCCACTGAGTCTAGTGAGTTAAATGGTTGGTTCGTGATCAATTGTGATTTCAATCCTCGGAGGACAGCTGAAGAAGGCCGATGGCATATCGGCCGAAACATTATGCTAATAACACCGAATGTAAATAATAACTCCTTAATCAGATGGAAAATCCGTATCAAATAATCACGTGACATATTTATAAATTGCATTATCATTTTATATATATCGTATTTATGCATAAAATTGTAAAATCCGTAATTATATATACATACAAGGTGATTGAAAAGTAACTGCCTATTTTATGTATGATGGACTGTCCCGTCTAACTATAATTTTTACAAAACGGGAGAGTCCATCATACATAAAATAGGGAGTTACTTTTCGAGTGTGCGTGTGTGTGCGCGCGTACATAATATTAAACTTTTTGTGTCCATTTAAAATTCCTTTTCTTTTTTTTCAGTCACGTTTAGGAATTTTGTAATATTCTAATGTTAGCCTAGTTTTTCTAATAGGACATTATTTCTGCAAGTCAATACATTGCGAATTAAAAGAATAAAATAATTTATTTAAAAGTAAAATGTCTGATTAAGAGAATAGCATTTGTACTGAGTCGTAATTTACTCAGTGAGAATTTCATTAGAAACAAAGAAAAGAACGCTGAACTGTCATGTAATACCAGTCCTCCTATATGGCAGTAAATGCTGGCCAATCTTATCACAGATGGAAAAAAAACGGGAGGTAACAGAAATATAGTTCTGCTGAAGGATGCTGAGAATACCATGGACTGAACATGTGAGCAACGACGAAGTTTTAGTGAAAAAGGACACACTTACACTTTGCATCAGAAACAGACATTTGAAACTTGTAGGGCACATAATGAGGAAAGAAGAATCAGAAAATTTGACTCTCAACCTAACAAGCTTGTGTGAATGGTTGGTAGAACAGGGATTTGGAGAGATATCAAAAAGATTTACTAAGACCTACAAAGGACAGAAAATTGTGGTGAGCCATGATCGTCAATGTCCTGAATTGACACGACCCCTAGAAGAAGAAGAAGAAGAAGAAGAAGAAGAAGAAGAAGAAGAAGACCAACACGTTGCAGCTGACATTTAATCAGGATTAATAATTTAAATACTGAGCCAATAAAAGACTGTTTATAAAGTAATACGGGTGTCTTGTTACGCAATAATCTGTATAGAATGGAATTAATGGAAATATATATATATATATATATATATATATATATATATATATATATATGTATTTGTTTATATAACATAAATATATAAGTATATACACACCATATACACAACAAAAACGCCTATATATGTAATAACGCATATATGTATACATGAAAAAGCAATAAATGTTAGAATAATAATGTAATTTAATGAATGCAATTTTAATAAAATGCCAGAATCACTAAGCATTTTGGATTTGGACATAAAGGTATTTAATCAGTCTATAGGCTTTCTGTCTAGGTGTGTGTTCCTTTTTTGTGTGTGTGTGTGTGTGTATGTGTGTGTGTGTGTGTGTTTGTGTGTGTGTGTGTGTGTGTGTGTGTATAATTATTTCTCTTCATACATGGTCCGGCTAACAGAATTTTACTACCACGTGTGAAAACGATTCTATTCGCTTTTTCACTCAAAATGTTGAGCTCCTCATTGTTTCGCAAGCGAGTAAAATTATTTTACCATTCCTACGATACAAATCACATATACACACATACGCACACATACTGATATATCTGTGTTTGTGCGTGCATATGTGTGTACCTATGCATGTCTGTGTGCGTGTGTGGCTTACAATTTTAGACCAAGGATGGTTTCTGGAATGAAAACTTGATGAGTAAATTTTCAAAGTTTACACCACTTTACCCTCAAGGTCTTTTATTGCTTAAATACATACGATCCCGCCCGCACGTGTGTGTGTGTTTGCGTGCGTGTGTGCTTGCATGCGTGTGTGTGCGCGCGTGTGTGTGCGGTAATAAGAATCTACACTGTAACTTATATGGATGTCTATATATTTAAGTAACAAGACTTCAATAACGTATTTTTTTTTTACTAATATATTTTTCTTTCTGTATCAGTAAACAGACGATAGATATAACTGGATGCAAGAATTGCCCATAAGTTTTCAATCGAACCTTTCGTGTAATCATTTACATATTTTCAACATCGTAAACTTTAATGGCGGCTGACAAAAAACTATTTGTTTTTGGTTTTGTCTTTTGCTTTTCGTGATTCAGCATTATGGCGTTATGATGACGTAGCACAGGATGCAAATTACAAGGAAAATTCGGCCAAAAGGCACCCGTCAGTCGTTACATACATTTAAAATCTCGATATATTAAAGAAGATCTAAGTTAGCTTTGGAATTTTTATTTTAATAATAAAATCTCACGATTTTTGTGTTTGTTTTTCTTTTGTTTTTAGTGTAACATTATAATATACGCACAGTACGATAAAAAAACAACAAAAAAAAACCAGTGAATATATGCAAAGTAGTCGGGCATATAATCTATAATTTCGCACACATCTTGTTTCAAAAAACAGCTGTGATGCCAACAATGCCTTCATCTCCGGAGGGAAGTATGTATTCAGCTAAATCCCAGTATATATATATATATATATATATATATATATATATATATATATATGTATATGTATATATATATATATATATATATATATATATATATATATGTATATGTATATATATATATATATATATATATATATATATATATATATATATGCGTGTGTGTGTGTGTGTTAAACATGCATTTGTTTGTATATGCGAACAGACGCATGAAATATGCTTGTCTGTTTACAACGATAATAGTACAAACGAAAAACTGAAACGTTAAATGATATTTTTATCAATGAAGAAACCCGGTTAGAAATAAGTATACACTTCATTTGATGCTATTGCTTTTTATTAGTTTCTCATGTGTCAAGATAACCATCCGAACTTGACTGTTCATATCCCTGTTTATCCATGGAATGCAAAAGGTTTTCCTATTAATTTGAGCAATTTTGTTAATACAAACATTGAATTAGAGAGTCAGTATATTATATTACTTGAAAGATGCACATAATTTCTTTCTGTTGGACTATACATTTCTTTCTGCGATTGGCAATAATTTAGAAACATCCACGTCCTTGCATACATGCGTGCGCTCATAGATTTACAAGTGTGCAAATGATAGATAGATAGATAGATATAGACTCTATACATCTATTAAAAATTATTTATAATATATATATATATATATATATATATATATATATATATATATATGTGTATATATATAAATATATAAAAAGTTTATCTTTAAATCCTAGATGATGGTAATGAGTGCCTAAAGAATGTGTAGCGTCAATGTAACAAGTAAGCCTCTCGAGAATCAAGATCATAATTTATATCTAGGCTCCTACATGGACAATTGGTGTCAGTAGGTATTATAAAAGTAAAACTAACCGAAGTAGGCGTATTGTCTAAGCCCGAACAAACACATACAATGTATATATGTATTTATGCATGTATGCATGCATATGTGTGCGTATGATTATAATTTATACAATTATAAATTGAATTACTACAAAATCGAAATTTTAAAATTATTTATTGCAACATGTATTTAAAACTTTTTCTGATAACATCTCATATGTAAAGTATGTTCTATTAAATAAAAAAATTCAAGTAAAGCTGTCAATTATTTTTCGTACAAATAGCTGCTACCAGTCGTAAGTTAGAAAGAAAATGAAATGTAAAAAGACTGCAGTAATCAAAGCAATACACAACTGAATAGAAAATGTTGCCCTGGATATTTTAAAAATGCCATGTCGGTCACCGCAATTTTCGAATTAATTTCGAATAAGTTAAAAATAGCTAACGAGGAAAAGCAATAATGTAGTTTCGTTAAGCTCTCTGCCTGCACACATATCTGAAGGAGCATGCACGTGTGTGAGAATATGCACATATCAAACCCATTTAAACTTCCTCGCATACACGTATATAATTATCTGATATTTTGTTCACTATCTCTCTCACACTCTCCCTCTATATCTATCTATCTATCTATCTATCTATCTATCTATCTATATTTCTCTCTCTCTCTCTCTCTCTCTATATATATATATATATATATATATATATATATATATATATATATATATATATGACAATTATATAGTTCTAAGTTATGCTATATTTATGGGTAAAAGTGCTCAGTTACAGGGATAGAGCGTATGTAAATATAAAAGGTGGACACTAAGGTCAACGTCGAGCAGCAACAGTCTGTTTCATGCTTGAGCGCAATTATCAGGTGATGTGTTTTGGCTCGACTATTTATATATGCTGGGCAATGGTGCATTATGAATAGCAAGGTCTGTTGTATTATTCTAACGGTTATTGTGTATGCGGTAATGGTTATATTTTTCAAATTATTCTCGAGGCTATTGAGAAGAAACAATTGTGGCTATTTTATAGTGTTGTCCATTTTTTACTCATTATTTATTTTAGATTACTTAATTATTTGTTATATATATGTGGGATAACGATATTTATTTATTTTTTTTATATCAAGAACAACTTTAGGGGAAAGAAGTACGACAAAGTTTTCGTGTGATGTGTTTCTTCTTCCTCGGACTAAGTTTATGTTTACATTGATTCGACTACACATGCGCATGGACGAGAGGCGTTGGGAGTTTTTAATTTATTTTTTAATATATGTTTTGGGTATATAATCTAGCCGATTTCATTTACATTCTTTTTGTTTGTTTCTATCATTTTTGTTATTAAAATATCCCACATTTTGATAATAGAAAATTTGTCAAGAATGGGGAAACGTTGTGAGAAACTGGACGCGAATTTACTGCGGATGACCTAGCGATTAAAGCACTTTCTAATTTCTTTTTCTTTTAGTAAATTGTTTTCTCTTTTAATTGGATAATTATTTTTAAAATCAAAATTGTAGTCACTCTCGTTACAGTGAATAACTAATACATTTAATGTGTTGTTTTGTAAAAGATCCCTTTTGTGTTCATATAATTTTTATTTAAATTCCTTGAGCTTGTATTCCTTATATATATATATATATATATATATATATATATATATATATATATATATATATATATATATATATATTGACTATGACTATTTTGCAGAAGAACGGATAAAATATCTAAGCAATCAAAATGTTGTTTTTCAAATTACTCCTTCACTTGTAATTATGTACAAATGCACAATTCTGTGGAGCGATCTATGTGTATATCTTCTCTAAAAATGCGTGCATGTCGATGACAAAACCTAGAAGCCAAAGCTACACATGGGTATTACTGAATGTATTTGTTGCTAAAGGTTTTGCTAAAAGATTGTTTTCTGCCAATACATTCGACTATGTAAAATTCTCTACTTTGATCTTGAACAGCAATGAATGGGACTGTAGACAAACTCGCTACTCTTTCAGCCATCGAACTGACTCGTAATAGAAAACAATAGAGAAAAATCAGTCATAAATAATTTGTAACTTATGCCCAAATGAGGCATTCACATGGTTATCATCCTTTTTTGATGTTTTTCTAATGTTTTTCTTTTCTGATGTTTGTCTGCCATGAACGCCTACAGGGATTTAAAACTTCTTGTTGTTATCCGATTTTTGTGTTCTTGTAAAAGCCACGCACTCGACAGAACCTACATATTCAAAAATTGGAGTTAAAACGTCTGCAACCACTGCACCAATTGTGTGTGTGTGTGTGTGTGTGTGTGTGTGTGTGTGTGTGTGTGTGTGTGTGTGTGTGTGTGTGTGTTGTCTCTGTTCAGTATAAATCTCTGTATTACGTATGCATAAACGAGGGCGCGCTGAAAAGTTACCAGCCACACCAGGAAGGCTTCCCAAAATATATCAGATGTTTGGTCAGATTTTTGGTAATGGGCTGAACCGAGAACAATTCAATATCCCTCGTATATATATATATATATATATATATATATATATATATATATAGAGAGAGAGAGAGAGAGAGAGAGAGAGAGAGAGAGAGAGAGAACGTTCAATATATCGAAAACTAAATTGCTCAAAGGTTTACATTTCGTGTTGGTTGCCTGGCCTGACATAGTATTCATAATTTATACAATTTTAATGTACTTCTAAAATCTGCGATACTAAAGTGGTATGAATGTTTATAAAACATACAAATAAATTGACTATTTTGGGGATTTTGGTGACTAAGTTTTCCTTGTTGAAAAGAATGAAAGTCTAAACTTTTTAGTTGATATGCTGCCAAGTCATCGCATTCATACTTATATTTAGGGTATTTCGACGTGGTCTAATTGTTAGCAAGCTTACTTCGCTAGAACAATTACGATTGAGTAGTGAGTTCGATTCTCACTGGCTGCCCGATACTTTCGGCTTTATGCCACGTCTAAACTGCGGTTAGAATATCACCATACTTATATATATTTATATACATATGTATATATATGTATGCGTGAGGTGGAGGGAGGGAGAGAGAAAAAAGAAAGACATTCTGGTATACAGAAAAGAAAGTACAGCGAAGCGAGTTTACAGTGTCCGTCTTTCGAAGTGAGCTTGCGGCCTTGTCTGGAATATCATCACCAAAACGGAATTGATTTCGGGTACCGACCTCTTGATATACGTTGAAAAATGAACCAATCAGAAATGAATTGCTTATATGAAACCATTTGACGAGAAACAGGTTTCGAGATGAAGTGACCGACCATTGCAGCACAAAATAGCCCACAGTGTAGCATAATGTTTTTTTTTTAATTATTTCACCTCAAGCAAGGCGATAAAGCTACTAAGATGCAAGGGGTTACTGAGAGTGAAAGAATCTGAGAAAAAAACGTTATTAAGGAGAGAGGAAATAAATAAATATATTGATTTGAAAATAGAAAGACCATAAACTGGCTATATTGCACAAGAGGGTTGCCTGCTTAACTTTGATTTGTGCTTCGTTATATTTCTATCGTAATATAGAGAGATGTGTAGAAAATGGATGTACATGTATGCATAGGGTTCAGCTCCGTAATACATGCGTGTATGTCTAAACATTTGTTCTTTGTAGATATTACAGGCCTTACAAAGAAAAGCTAGGGTGGGTGGAAGATCGTGTTGCACCAAACTTACAAATGGTGGTACAGTCTATCTTGATATTTTCTACCTTGAAAACTGAAATCTTGGTTTTCCTCCGGCTTCAAGCACCGATAACTAGCACTGGAAAGGTACTTGCTACAATCTCAGTCACCAAAGTTACAGACAGAAATGTGCAGTGATAGAAAGATCAAAACATACAAACCAACAACTGAATGAAACTCCAA
This sequence comes from Acanthosepion esculentum, assembly GCA_964036315.1. NCBI lineage: Eukaryota > Metazoa > Mollusca > Cephalopoda > Sepiida > Sepiidae > Acanthosepion > Acanthosepion esculentum. The sequence goes on from OZ038501.1 coordinate 39,357,790, forward strand.
ATCGGCCTATTTTCTCTCACTT
>OZ038501.1:39365311-39420311 GCA_964036315.1 Acanthosepion esculentum
TGCACACACACACACACGCGCACACACACACACACGTGCACACACACACACGCGCGCGTACACACACACACATTCTTGTTTTTGGTATATGTATGTAAAATTGTAAATAGTCATGGCTTTTGTGTAAAAGTTGTGTCCTTATTAGTGCATTATGTTTGTGGGCATTTTGAGGACGGTTATATTCCAAAATATCTATCTAGATATACATCTATATATATCTATCTATATCTAGATATACATGTCAATGTGCTAATAACACATCGGCATGATTGTGTGTATTACTGTAAATGAGCACGTAATCCCCATGCGTATGGAGCTTTCTGATCTTTTCTGACCACCAAACACAATAAAACCACCTACCTGCTTGTTGTAAAACCATGGGACCCATGTTTAAAAGGGTCGTCGTGCAATTAAAACAAAAACAAGAAAGTTTGTAAGGATCCTTTTTTTTCCTCCGATTTTTTTTTAAAGAGGTAAAGAATTCTTTACTTTTCTTTCTTTCTTTCTCACTTTTTTCTCGTGATAATATTTAAGAAATTTTATGTTTCTTAACCGTTCTTCAGACGTTTAACGGAGAAAGTTAAATCCATAACGCCATGAGAAGAAAAAGGAAAAAATAACACTAAATAAAGGAAGACAACAAGATCCCGAGTTCGAACCACAGGGTCTACTTCTTTAACAGACAGATTCCAAATGTTTTTTCTTGTTACGAACCCGACAGTTGTAATTCTGCTCGCCTGAATATTTGTGCGTGTTTGTTATTAGTTTAATAATTATTTTTTTGCATGTGTGCACATCAAGACATGGCCATCATATGTGTGTGTGTATCTATGTGCGTAAATATCTTTAATCTTTGCTTCAGTTTAAGTCTCGCTGTAAAATGTAATATGCCTTTTATGGCGACTTCTTCCAATGTAATCTCGCCTATTACAGCGAACTGGCAACTGAGAGACTGAGAGCTACCAACACAACTTATAAGCGCTCAACAAACTACTGTTACTACTACTACTAGTCTTACAACTACTACTCTTAAAGTCTGCACACGCCAAAGTTACTCGTCTACGTCTACTGCCGCCGCTACTCTGGCAAATTCGACGAGCGCCGCCGCCACCGCCGCCGCTGCTGCTGCTTTTTCTCTTAACACAACTACAACTCCCACCATTACCCGCTGACGGGACCCAAAAGAAGCCTTCGACTGCAGTTGTCTATTTGTTTAAGTAGCTGTCAATGTCAAAATTGTAGGTTATGAAGCTGAATTCTGCTGCTACTTAGAACCAGTTCAGTGGTAAAATGGCAATTATAGAAAATTTAAAGCAAACTGGATTAAATTTAAAAAACAAAAAACGTTTATGGAGGCAGGATGACCGAACACATGGGATGTGTAGGGCTAAAAACATGCTTTGAGTTAAAAAAAAAAAAAATCTGAATGAGTGGTGCCGAAAAGTTCTCGACCCGACTCACTTCTACATAAAAAAGAAAAGAAAAAGAAAACTGACCAAATGACCAAGCATCAGAATTTATTAGTAAAATAAAAATGGAGTAAGAATATTTCTTTCAGCACCTATTTTTTTATGTTCCACTTATTAAACTTTTTTCTGACTCCTAAAAAACTCTAGAGCCCTTTTCTAACTTTTTATTTTTTTCTATTTCTTCAATTTAGCTTTTCTTTTTGTCAATAGTTTTTTCTTTTTGTCAATAGTTTTTTCTTTTCTGTTTTAAAAGAATAAATTTGAAAATTTTGATATAAGCTTTTCTTTTAATTATATCAAGTTCGTTAGGATTCGTTGTACTTTTATATACTGGTGGGCGGGGTTTATTTTAGGGAGAAGTTACTAGAAGGGGCAGGTATCAACTGTCAATCAAACTGTCAGCCAGTCCCTGCTTATATTCATTACGTCTCTGCGTTGCCCCTCCCTTTATGTATTTATTTTAAAAAGCAATGACTTTCTTCACTTCTTCGCTATCAAAAGCCTCAATCACCTTTCATACAACATTTTATAAATTAATTCTATCATGCAGAAGAATTTCATCGATTTTTTCTATGTACAAAAAAATGTTTGGAATAATATCTGGAAAATAAACGAAAGAAAAAAAGCCATTTTTTTCTTATGTCGTTTCTTGTCAATAAGGCATTCTTTCATTAATTTCTGACCACAATTTTTTGTTAGACAGAAATAAGGGAATAGATATTTGAAGATGTGAATATCTTCTTTGTGGTTAAAAATAATATAAGCACGAATGTGGATTAATGTAAACAATTTTGTTTAGATTTTGAGCAGGATCAATTATAGAAGGACAATTTTCAAACAATTTTTCATCTGTATCTAGAAATATATATATATATATATATATATATATATATATATATATATATGTGTGTGTGTGTGTGTGTGTGAAAAAATGCATACGTGCTTAATGATAAAACAATTGAATCTCTTCGTGGACATCTAACGTGATATATTGAGCGAAAAATAAAAATTTAGCGTGCAATTATTTCACAAATCTATTCAAAATGTTTCCGTTAAACCATAATAAATTCCTTGGGGTACAAAATGTTACAATCAAATCGAACCGATGGAAAAGAAGGAAACAAACGCCACACACACACACACACACACACACACACACACACACACACACACACACACACACACACACACTTACACAACGAAATATAGAAATATAGATATATCAGAAGAAAGCAATAAAGTGCTAGACTTCCTGGATATTAAAGAGAGCCTAGGTATTGAAATTTAATGTGGAAAAAGGAAGAAAACCCAGAAAATGATGAAAGGGAAAGTACCCGGTCCAGAGACTGTCGATCGATATTGATGTAAAATTAGTGCGCACCATAGGCTAACTCAGCAATTCCAAAGTGCTGGAAGAAAGGATAACTCCCAAGAGGCTGAATCCGTCTTGATTGACGACCATAGAAAAGTGATCCCCACTGCACCTGATTCCTCGAATATCGTAAGTCGTTCAAGATTAACGAAACAATAGTCAAATTTAGGACCAAATCCATGAGAAACTGAAGAATGAATTTAACCACCAAAGGTGAATCTTTTTCAAAAGAATCAAAATCGGGATCCCTTGCTCCGCTAATATTTGTCATAGTCATGAAAGGATGGTAAAAAAGGGGAGCAATTTATCAACACGAAGTAAAATGTCGACTACCTAATGTACATTGATAATTTCATATTGTTTACAAAGAGCGAGACATCAGAACGACAGCGATGACATCAGAATAGAATTCGGGAGCGAATAATCTGCACTACTATGTAATGCATTCAGGAAGACAGGTGACAACCAACTGAATCCGAAATGCAAAGCAATTCAATGACCACTACAAATATTTAGGAGTCGGATATAATAAAGTACGAATAGGTAAAGGGAAATAAACCTAAAAAGGAAACAAGAGATGAGTCCGTTTCACACTACTCCCCAGTCTTTTGAAAGGTAGAAGAGGTTTATCCATTGTTTCTTCTTTAGGATTCACTTTCCAATTCCTTCTAAATTTTACTTCACCTCTATACTTCCAACGTCTCCTCCTAAACTAGGAAATTTATTATTAGGTTTCCGGTTCCTTCTAAAGGCTTTGCCTTCTCTTTTACTCCCAGTAGCCCCCTTGCGTCTTAGTGGCGTTATCGCCTTGCTTAGGGCGAAATGATTTAAAAAAAACAGCAAATATTAGTTATTTAATCAAATGGACATGTGCAAAATCTCATTAGTGGGATTAGACAAAAGAGGAACTCACATCAGTGGATCGACGAACCAGGTGTTTAGCGACAATGCACAAGCGTCTAAGCCTCGGGGATGACACCGACAGACTCGACGCAGAAAGGAAAGAAAAGGACGGATAATCAGCACTGTGTCCGAATGATGTAAACTGTAATTTTCAAAACAGGCAGAAAATCAAGTGAAAATGCGCGGGAAAAACTCCTGAAGACATTGCTGAAAAAAAAATAGATGACAAACGCACGAATAACGAGCAACAGCACAAGAAAAGAAAAATTGGGAAAGGAAATTTTGCGGTGACAATTTAAAAGACAGAAAATATCATAGACAAATTGTTATAGAAATTGTTGGGGAGGGAAGAGAAAGGGATTCTCTTACTTTTGCCTCCCAGTACAAATGTATCAAGACTAATTACAAATCAAAAATAGATACGGTCCCCTAAAAAGAAATCAAATGCCGTATTTGTAAAAAAGAAAAAAAAAGAAAAAAGACATTTTAAGCTACATTATAAATGTATTCAATAAGCTAGCTCAATAGGTATACAAAAACAGACACGACAGAGAAAGAACTGTCAACCATTGGAAATTGTGCAAAAGGCCAAGGTTCGACCAAGTTAACAAATGGTAAAAGCTGTTGTGAAAAATGAAAAAAAAAATAACATAGTCTGATATATCCAAAGTAACCAAGTCAGAAGTCTGGATCTGATATCCATGAACAAAGGAAAGAGATTCTGCGAAGATTGAATGTGGTTTTGCCAACAGATCGGAAGGGACAGATGAAAGAAAGAGCAAATAAATAGATAAAAGGATGGAAGATGAAAGCAAGATAAAAAAAAAATATTAAAGCTTTCCATAAAGAATCAACGTTCGTGATATCTAAACGAAAGAATAATAATGACTAACAACCGGAATTAAAAACATGAGAGAAGAGACAACCAAAAAGAAAAAGTCAATTAGAAGAGCCAAAGAAGGAAGAAGCAATTCTAACAAAATTTCATTACATAAAGTTAATATTTTTCTCTATAATAAGACATAATGATTATAGAATTTATTTTTGTTCTTTCTAACTTCTTTAAAAATGTATGTTGAATTTGAATTGTACCATCCTTCGTAAATAGATAAAATATTTAACAACATCTGGTTTGGTGTTCCTGCTGAACATCTCGAGGTTCTTGACAAAATCCAAAGAGGGATCTATAACGTAATCGATCCCGACCAGGCACCTCGACTTCAGTCACTTTCTCACCGACGTGACGTCGCTTTCTCCCTGTCTTTTCTACAAATATTTTCATGGCAACTGCTCTGACAAGTTATTTTCCTGGTCCCCCATTTACATGAATTTTTTTTATCCTTTCCTCAATCCGCCCTACTTTCAGTTTTCTCATTCACTTTCACTCCCTGTAACGTCCTGCGCACTAGTGTCATTACCGCCTTGCTTGAAGTGAAATGATTAAAAACAAAAAACAAAAAAAACTTTTCTGCTGCGAAATTAATGAAAAATATAATTATTAAAGAATTCTGTCACATAAAGTTAATGTCATAATTAAATTCAACAAAATTAACTTAATATTTTACCAGTGTTCTTAAAAATATAGCATAAAAGTCGTCTAATTTATTAAGATGCAAGGCGATTAACATGTAATTTAAATGACTTTAAAGCTTCACTCACCTGTTGGTATGGACTTTAAATTTTTATTTTCCATCCCTATTTAATTTTTCGAACACTAAAATTTCCAAATCTGAATCAGTCCTGGAGTTTCTTAATCCACACATTAGCCTTTAAAAGATGACAAATTCCTACATTCATACAACCAGAAATAAACATTTATTTTTCATATTACTATAGATTAAAAACTCTAGGTTACGAATATATATATATATATATATATATATATATATATATATATATATATATATATATATATATATATTTTTTTTATAAAAGTTAATAGGGGGTCCGGTTTGCAATGTAAATTCAGTGTAAATTGACCCCTCACAAGCCAAAACATACAACGTGATTTATTTTTTGAAATATTTTAATCTGTAGTGCTTAATCGATAGTAATATATGAAAAAGGCACTCCTGATTATAATTTAAAATTTTTTTTATTTTTCTTAATTTTAAGAAATCTCCAGAAATATATATATATATATATATATATATATATATATATATATATATATATATATATATATATATATATATATATATATATAAATCTTCGGAAATATGAAAAAAATAATTTGAATAAATGACTTTTTCCTATATATTTCACTGAAATTCTTAATTTTGAATCATAAATTCCTAATTCCAAAAAATCCATATAATCTAAGGTTCATGCAATTTTTTAGAATCAACCTGAATTTTTATAAAATAACAGTTTACTTCATATTATTTAATTTCAGTATCACCAAATCATTCTGAAAATGGTGAAAAACTGCTGTTTGCTGTGGTAACTGTAATAAACCAAATAAGATTCGTGTATTTTGTCTTCCCCAAGTGCAGAATGAGCGAGAACGGTGGTTAATGGTAATAACCAAATGCTGTTGTTTGTTAAAGGTATTTTCAATGAAACCGTGGTTATTACGGGAAAAGTACGACCCCAAAATCTGCCATCAGTATTTGATCATTTGCCATCAAGTTCATTATTACCTAGTCCCCAACTTTTGCTTCTATGTGAAATGTGCAAAATGATGAGTTGGCACAATTTCTAGAAAAGACAACAAAATTAAAAGTTTTGAAAATTTGTGTCATAATATTTATTGATCAATAGGATCAAGTGATGGCCGTTATATCGAAAAATCAGTTGTTCATCCACGCTCCTGCTTTTGTCACTTTCAATTTCTTTTATTAAGATTTTTGAAAAAATTGTGGTTTGAATGCTACCATTCCCTGTATATATACAACGATTCTTTCTCTTTCAAAAATCAAATATTAATTATTTCAGTACTGGTATCATTGAAAATGTTGCAATTTAGATAAATTGTTAGCGTCAAAGAAAAGAAATATTATCCATTGCAAAAAGTGAGATCAGATTTAGATGATGAACATTTGCCATTTCTTTCTCATTTTGGATAAAATGGTAAAAATAATAGAAGCAAAGCAAGGAGAAAAATGAAATCCTTTACAATGACATTAGTTTAGCCATTAAAAATATATGCAAATGTTTGTAGATATTAGCTAAGCAGTGAATTTAATTTTGTTATGCTTGATGCAAAGTGAAGTTACTAGGGTGAGTACAGTAAATTTTCATTATTTTTTCCAAATGAATTAAATATAATTTTAAAAACCATTTGTTTGGGAAATTGAACGAAACATCTGTAAATATTAAATATTGTAATGATTTCAACACACACTAGCGTGTTGCAAATAAATTCTAGTATTGTATAAAAGTACAAAATTTTGAAAAATTTCATATTGAAAAACCTAAATTACTGTGAAATTCGGATCTCTAAAGATATTAAAATGATACTTTTGTATATAGTAGTGTATGTTATAAGGAAAGATTGTCCCACAGAAGAAGAAATCACATAATACAACTTCTAATAATAAGTTGTATTATATTATTTTCTTCTATTGCTATCAAGAATATGGATTTTTTAAATAAATAGATTGTGCTAATTTTTTAAATAAATAGATTGTGCTGAATTGTGGTATCCAATGGATACCACAATTCAGTGGTTGTTTTTCTGTTTTATAATGTTTGGTGTTACTAAATTTGAACTTCAAGGAATTCTTTGTTAGTTTCTGAAGTGCATCATTTCAACATAAAAATAAATCATGGGATGAAATTGTCAAATATATTTTTAAAATTATTGTTTAATAAGTCAACTCAAGAACCAGCACTAAATATTTTGAAATTATTTTAAAATTTTATTTATAAGACAAAAAGTGTTTATGCAGTTCCCTTGTACAATTCTCAGTAAGTCTACAGAATCAATACTAAAAAGTCACATTTTTTCTAGTAAAAATATGTTCATGACGTACGTATCCATTCACAAAAACATTTACCGGATAATTTTGATTTTTGATTTTTCTCCTTTTTACATATTGATTAACTCGCCAAATTATCCTGTTAATTTTATGTTCCTGTTAATGTAAATTGAATTTTAATTATTAGTAAAACTATGTGTACCAGTGATCTCTTTTATCATACCGAAAAAAAACAACTTTTTTTCATCTTTTGTAAAACAAAGGCAGACACTTGTAGATGAGACAAAAATCACAAAATACTATTATCAAAATTATTATTTGTCTGAAATTCATTATATTTTTCTTCAACTATTTTCAGACTTTGTTGATACACAATTTGGTAAAATGTCGAACTTGCTTTTTGCTTGTATTTTCTATGCAATTAGTATAAACAAATTGATTCATTATTTCAGCAATGTTGCGTAAAACGTTCCTAATAAAGTGATTTTTGTGCATTGAGTTTGTAGAAGAGGTTAGTTTTGTTCTTTCTTTTGTAAATTTGCATTCATGAAAATCAATTAATAATTTTTATAGTTGTCCTTACTACTACATAATTATTGATTGCTTTCTAATAATGGGTATTGTTGCTAACTACCGAATTACTAGATATTATTAGCAAATTCCTTACTAAAAACGATCTCAGAATTTGTTATTTACCAGTAATTAAGCTTTCTACATGTCCGCCTCCAGGCAGGGAGCAGAGTCGTGAACGTTTCAAGAAAAAAATAAGAAGAACTTGCAGAAAACAAGGATTTGATTGTGAAGAGGATATCAGAAAAGCGAAAGGGAATCCCTATTAATATTTCCACCAGTCCAATTTCATAAGAACAAGCTATACATTATAATATTAATATTTGAGTTCTGCTACCAGCCTTAACTGGTGTTTCCCACTGTCGTTCAAGTGACAGCAAGTCTGCTCAGTAATCGAAGACTCTCCTCAATATTCCCGATGATGCCGGTATCAAATTGTTTTCAGTTCTTCTTTCGATTTCAATTTCTTCGAAACTCTTTGCAAGGCTTTTCAGAACTATTCCAAGTGCGCCGCCGTATTTTTGGTTCACTCGCAAAGTTCAGGCATATTTCCTGTATTTCACTTTCTTTCAATTTCACTCTGTCGTCTGCTATCGGACAGATCTTTTTTTTTTCTTTTTTTCGTTTACGATGACTAAATCTGATCTGACGTTAATTAGATGATTTATTTGAATTCTAAAGTCCCAGAGAATTTTTTGTCTTTTCTTCTCTAGCAGAGATTCTGGTTTGTCTCATTTACCATTGTTCTGCAGAATTTAAACCCAGTCATTTGCACAAACAGCGAATTACCGACAAAATGAAATACATGAAATGAGGTCAGCATTAGTCAGTCAAAAGAACGAATTTGTTTGACGCCACCTTGTACAGATGACCCTGCAAAAACATAACTTTATTTCACAAAAATGTTACCGATGGATTTAATACCAAGACACATTTAGAAAATAGATTCGGATATAATATATTTCTTATCATCCGAGTATAAAAGGTATTATTTTCTGAACAATCTCATATAAACAAGTATGTTTATGTCTTCAGAGGACATTACAAAAGCAAATAAGAATAGCTACATCAATAAGCCCATTGTATAATGATTTTCAGTTATACAACTACATATAAGTGAAAGGCGTTGTTTTAAACGACTAGATAGATTATATTTGTTTTAATAATAAATCTTAATCTTAAAATTTTAATTATTCTTTGACTAACAGCTACAATCTTCCTAGGGTCATTTTTTTATGGTTGGGTTCTATATAGAGTTAAGGTTAAGATGAGAGTTCGGGTTCGGATTCGTCTAAGACTGCGGTTCCCAAAGGATGCGGCGTGCTTCATAGGTGCCGTGGAAGATGATAGCAGGTGAGGCGGAATGATTGAAAGCCAATCAAAGATTTAGAAACAGTTTTTAAAAAAAATCATATGCCAAAAATAAATATGATTTTTTAACATTTAAAATATTATTATGGATTACTTGTAATTGCATGCATAAGTTCCAGTATAAATAGTTATAAATAATTATTGAACGATTTTATCATTGTGATATTTTTGCATTATATCAAGTATTAAGAATATAATAATTAGGGTCCGCAAATTGGAGGAGAGAGTTATCAATGTTAATGTGCTGACTTCGTCATGTCCTATTAACCGTCTCTCTGTTTTTCATTTTAAAATGTACCGTTTGTCACATCAAATTCCGAAAATGCGACCCAAACAAAAAAAGTTTAGGAACCACAGGTCTAAAATATGTAGTTTTATAGCTGAAAAGTGCCGAAGCATTTATTTTACACACCAAATATTTATTTTCTTCTTTGGCAACGTTCTCTATGAATCAAATATTAAAAATTTCAGAGAAAAATTCAGTTAATGTTTTAGCCTGCAGATATATCAGCCGCACACACAGACACACACACATATAGTGAATATGCGTGTGTGGCTGGGAGTATTTGTTGCTCTCTCTCTCTCTCTCTCTCTCTCTCTCTCTGTGTGTGTGTGTATGTGTGTGTGTCTATTCTATCGTAAATATTATATATATATATATTGTATGGATGTATGAAGTGTACTGTTGTGAGGTGAACAAATCCTGATTCCAATCTTATTCTTTACTTAAGAAATTACCACAATTTTTTCTCAAAGCCATTTTAAAGCGGTAAGTCTGACGAAAAGAAAAAAGAAAAAACGATGTGCAGATACAATTTCATATCGCTCGACGGAAATATGAATTTTGACTGAAACGTGAGTCTTTTCAGAGAATATTTTATCTGCCGGCAAATCCGGGTTTGTCACACGGCAAGATTGTATCGTTGTTAGCTCGCGAGCCCCAGGGTCACAGGTGTGAACAGTTAGCAAGTCGGCGAGGAGTTTGCCTTTTGAACTTCAATCAGGTAAATGAATAATGCAGGAAAACGTCGAGCTTTACTTTTGGGGAAGGTGTAAGACGCCTGGGGACAACTGGGCGGCTGACGTGAAGTGGGATCGACAACTGCTTTTTTCCTTTTTTTTATATCCTGTTAATTGAGTTTTCGATGAATAGCGGCGGATTTCAGAGAATGAAATTAGACGAATGCGCCAAGAAACAGAAGTTCGTACATAATGACATTAACGTGCGCAAATTCCTATCAAGAAAGATAGCTATACTTATCTCCATACATACACACACATATACACACACATATACACACAAGCACACAAACACAGAAAGGATGAAATTAGTTCTTAAAATGAAACATCTATAAGGGGATGCTGAAAAGTTCTCGACCTGATCTAATTCTTAAAATATGGCCAAACAATATTTTTTAAGATTCCTTCTTGGTCAGACCAGGGACTTTGCAGTACGCCCTCGTAAATAATGAGTCTTTGACTAATAATAGAAATGCAGTCGCGTGCAGTCGCGTTGAGTAATACTAGTCTCACTGTCCATGACTAAATGAGTTCAAGTTACGATGGAAGCATCATGTCCTTGTTCCGGTAGAAGCTCTTTTTGCCAAATACAAGAAATATTTTGATGATTGCATCACATATAAAAAATGAATCAAAGTGATTTAATCTTTTATTATGTTCGATCTAAGAAAATATCTTGGATGAAAATGTTATTAAGAAGGAATGGTAACGGAAAAAATATTTTAAAATCTTGACTTTCAACAGAATTTTAAATGAGTTTTGTATTTATGACATAGTGAGTTGTAAAACCTTTAGATGACACCAATCAAGATTAAATTACTTGACTATTCTAAAAGAAATATTTAATATTGTCTTTTTAATAGTTTTCATACTGGTATTACATTTGTGAAGCCTTTTTGTTATTATCGTTATTATTATAGATTTTGTTCAATGATGGACTTTACTACTCTGACGATTTTTCGTTATTTTTCCTCTCCCCACCCACTCCTAACAATCATCATTATTGTCGTCATATTGTAAATTATATAAAAAAGTAAACAGTTACATTTTCTCAGATTTCACAGCCGTGAGCGTCAAATTCTCTGTTTTATGATGTGCAAGAATATCACATTCAATTAAAATTACATAATTTTTACAAAATAAGTTGACATTCCATAATTTATTTTTGACATGAATTAAAATGGTTTCCTTGGACAATTAATTTTTTTTCGTTTTTTAATCATTCACAATATATTTTAATTTAATTTTGATATTTAATTTGTTGCTATGCATAAAGCGGTTGGTCTTCAGCGTACTTTTACACAAAGAAATTTCCGCCATAGATATGAATAGAATTATTTCCACTTCAATATACCATAATTCCCCTTTGCGTTTAAATACTTTTAAAACATTTCAATAATACTTTAATACTTCCAAAAATTTAATTATTTTCCAAAAATCTGATTTGTACGATTGTTATTTTGACAGATGACCTGTTTATTAACAAAGTATTAACATAAACTTTTTTAAAATATCACTGAAAATCTCGTTAAATTTCAAGTAAAAATTATATTCCCATTAAAATAAAACTAATTCCCACATAAGACTAGAGATTACGTTTTGAACTCTTTTCAAAAGGAATATTTCCAAAATGTCACCTCCAGAGACATGATTTGAAGGTAAAAGCTTTCTATCAACGGCACTAATCCCGCAGGGATCATTTTGTTAATCCAGTTAATTAGAAATCCCTGAACTTGAAATCAGTTACATTTTTAATTTACGCTCTACTGATTTTTTTAATATTTTCTTTAAAAAGCTCCAAGTAAATCATAAATCCAGTTTGCTGTTATTACCTCTGGCTGCCATGACATGAAATCTAATTGTCTGCAAACATTCAATAACTTGCACACATATTTGAATATACATTAGGAAATGTATATAAAAGTAATGACAATTTTCTCCATTGAACTTTTACCAAACGAAAGAATATTTGTTTATGATTGGCCATATTGCCAATGATACTTTTTTCAAATAGCATTACCTATTCACATATATGCTGACAATGATATTTGAATTACTAGGCTAAATTTCTACAGAGTTATTTCAACCAAAACGGAAGGTAAAATCTAAATGCAAATCTGATTTGAAAGAAACAGACACTGATAACGAAGATGAATAAAAAAAACAATTCATATCTTTGTATCTGTTTAAAGGGAAACGACACTACAAGGAAGAAAAACATACAAATCGAAAAAAAATATGCTAAAAATGTGTTTTACGACAGTCTTTCATCGTAATTTTCTAAACCATCAAATAAATTGTGACGTGCCGTAGATACGTAAATACAATAAATCTGTAGCCTAATAATAAAAAAATTCATTTTATGCAGCAAATATTTATTTTTCAATGCAACACCTTCCTTGTCAATGCTATTAATCCAACGTTTCCCTATTAATCACATACATCGAGCATTATACAGTGATCATTTCAGAATCAAACTTCAGTTAATAATTGCATATCAGGATGCAGACTTATTGATCAATATTCGTAAATATAACCCTTCCTTTCTGAAGTATCATGCCCCTCCTACATCATTAAGGACCGAGTGGGTCGTTACTTTAACCCGTCCCCTGTTTAATAGCTGTAAAGTGGGTATGACTATGATCATTACTGTGAAATGTCCCGTCGCCTTCTTCTCAACAGTTTTGAATCTGGAATTCTTCTCTTCAGCGTTCTTCTTCTTAAAGTAATAAAGTTGACCAAGGTTAAAGAGTCCAGTTTGATTTGTTAAATTTTTCTCCTGAAACTTTGCCATTAACGATGTTCCTGCAACTTAGAACTTAAGTAATGATAAGATTCTGCCGAGATTTCAGCTAATAAAGCATTCAAACGTATTTCAATTTGTCGTTGACGGATTTAGTCAGCCTTACTACCATGACCACTTAAAATACCTCTGAAATAATGATATTGTCAGATGAGCGACTAGGAAAATTCGATCATGATTAAAAACCGTTATAATTAAAAATTACTCAAACTGGTTTCAATTAAAGATAAACATATTCACTGCACAAACAATATATAATAATTACTCACACGCTGGTAAGCAAGAGCAACAAGAACTTTTATCAAACAAAAGATGCCGTACTAGGCATAATCAAGTGCGTTGTTTTCGAATTGTCCGATCGCATCACGATTTTGAGATAGGCGCGCAAATTAGGTAATGATGTCTGAAATTCTTGCATGTGTTAAAATGTAATATTAGGTTTAATTTGATATTTACGCTAAAATTAATTATGCGTTCATTTTTTGAGTATGTATATACTTACTTACAGTCTTGATCAAAAGCTAAAGACCACTGGGTAAAAATTAATGTTTCTCTGGTATTGCATCATCCGCTTTTAGTTAATATAAACAACCTGCATTTATAAACAATGTTTCATTATGCTCAAGTTTGAAATAGCGTAACACGGAGTTTTGGTTAGTCTGAAAGCTGTGAAGTTGTGCTAAAGAATAGTTTTCAGTGAGATATACGTTAAAAATGGACAAAGAATCGTCAATTTCTGTCATTATGTTGAGGGATCTCCCCTTTTTACACAGATGGACTCACCCAGGGTATACATATACTACTGCCAGTGAATACCCGAACAGTCGAGTAGAGAGTAGTAGTAGGAGTCTAGTCGGTCAAGTAGAACAGTAGATAGACAGAGTCACACACAGGAGTGTAGCACAAGAGTCATAGTAACGAGCACTTAGACTCAGTAAGAAGTCATACAGCGATACGTCGATACCAAAGACTATATATATATTTTTTCCTACTAACCCGCATTCCTGGAACTACTAACCTGTATTACCAGTTTGTATTATTACGTTAATACATTTATTTCCTATATTCATTCTTGGCGTTTGTTATTATTTCATACCGGATTTCATCCCGGAATCCACAACACATTCAAAGAGTCCAAGTAATAAAATCACACGGAGAGTTGTACTTAGAGAGTGACATTTTAATTCAAATGCATTGTTGGATGATTGCAGTTCCTCATGCTATCGTTCAGTACGAAGCTTATGTCTCTTATTACGAGCGAAAGAAAAGTGGACATCCCCAAAACAACCCCTAGAGATGATCATATCATCAACACTATCATTTGGCAATCTCCAAAACAAGTTCATGCAAAAAGAATTCAAGCTGCTCTGCTTCTCAGGAGTACAGATGCGAGTTGTGTTGTTTTCAACAGATTAGTCAATGAATACCAATATCCTGCAACACTGACCAACAACCAGGATTGGCGGTGTAAATGGAAAAGATGCACCCGGCATTCACCAAAATGCATGAACATTGGGAAAGCGTTATGATGACTATAGCAATTAGTTGCACAACAGAAGGGCTCCCGTAAAGAAATATGATGAAAAATATAGTATATAAACTATGAAACAGCCTCGCAGCCAGATTATTTGAGGTGCAATTTCAGAGTTTGGAACGGCTTCATTATATTTTCTGGAGCCTGGAACAACAATGATTAAACGCATCTAGAAGTATTACAGGATAAACTAGAAATTCATATGCTCATGCATGACGATGTCCCCCTGCCACAAAGCATAGAAAGTGCAAGAATATCATAAGAAGGTTATGGCCACTACGTTGGAACGTCTTGGCAGACAAAGAAGCAGCCAAGGCGCTTGTGCACACTATCTTCATCCCTAGAATGTCAGCAGAATATTGCCAGTCTCACAGCCAGCATGTCTTTGTTGCGTTGAAGCAGTTATCAAGGTGAGCATATAAAATACCAGTTTATATTGAAATTCATATAACAGAAAATAAATTGCTTTTAATAAATTTCATGCATTGAAGTAGATACTGATTATATAAACGTATATATATATATATATATATATATATATATATATATACATATATAAAAACACATATATATATATATAAAACTTATATATATATATAAACTTATATATATATATAAGTTTTTATATATATATATATATATACATACGTTTATATATATATATATATATATCAGTTTATATGTATATATAAGTTTATATATATATATATATATATATATATATATATATATATATATATATATATATATATAGTGATGGGACGATTAATCGGAATCGGCAGTTGGAAATATCAGAACTTTTTGAGAAATCGGAATCGGCATTGGAATCGGAGAAATTTAACCTAATTTTCGATTCCAAAAACGATTCTTTAGATTTTTTGTTTGTTTAAATCTTAATTTTCCATTTCTGGTACGAATAATAAAAAAATATAAATATTTATTGATTTTAAACTATCAGTAAAACTAAAATGTATAGATCATAATAACACCTGCGTTAAGTATGATCTAAATTATTACGTGTAAAAATAAATAAATTTAATGTGTAAATTTCTACTCAGTTCTCGAACTTTCCATAGAGGTCGCTAGCTTAAAGTCTATTTTAGTTCAAAATATATATATTTTTAATTTTTAATTTCTGTTTAAACATTGTTAATTCACCCATTTAATATCATAAATTATTAATTTAAAAATTATAATTACAATTATGCAATATAAACACAAAATGCATTCACGTGGTTGTTTTGTCAGGCTCTCTTATAAGACAATTTTTTTTTTAATTTAAAAAAATGTAAAAAAAATGATTGCATGGAATTCCCGCTACTGTCACATTTGATTTCTTCACATGAGAAATTGACCTTGTGTCCCAAATTATCCTTGTGATGAGGCAATTAAAATAGCAAACATTCTTTTTATGAAACTTAAATTTGTTTCTACGAAATTCATGTATATTATAGCTTTCGAAACGTATTTTCATCTTTATTTCCTCAAAAAAAAACTTTCACTTGAAATTTCTTGAAAAACAGATTTTCATACAAATGTTTATATTAAAAGAACTAGTTTCCATCAAAAATTGTATTTAATTTTATTTTACTAATATTTTTCTTTGACATAATTTAATTTTCCTGTGTTAAATTAAAAATATTTCAAACTTTTTTCTCATTTATTCCTTCTCGGAGCCAAACTAGATGCAAATTGAAGTTTATGAAAAAGTTAAAAACGAGTATCCCATTTTTATCGGGCGTGATTTAGCTATAGTTTCTTTCCATTTTTAATATGATTTGTTTTAATATTTTAAAAGTAAAACTAGTAAAACTACTACACCAGCAAATTTGATGAGAAGCACCCGATCATCAGGGTGTTTATGATTTAACTGTACTATTTGTCAGTGTTGTAAATCTTTTGTTAATCTATGTTATTCTATTTGTAAATCTATATATAAATCTATTTGCAGGTTTGTATTTGTACATCTATTGTAAATTTATTTTAACACAAGCCCTCCTAAAGGCGATATTCTCTGTGAACGCAGAAAAACCCTTTTCAAGGATACTTACTTTGAATTGTTTGCCTCTTATTACGTAAGTAACTTTGCGATTTGGGTATTTATAATGTATTGATATTTCCTCCGAAACACTTATGGGCGGCGGTAGGGTCTGTGAAGGCACAAAAGCCCTTTTCAGTGTTACTTACTTTGAATTGTTACTTTCAGATAAGCGATTTGCCTCTTATTACGTAAGTAGCTTTGCGATTTGGGTATTTATAATGTATTGATATTTCCTCCAAAACTCTTATGGGCGGCGGTAGGGTCTGTGAAGGCACAAAAGCCCATTTCAGTGTTACTTACTTTGAATTGTTACTTTCAGATAAGCGATTTTCCTCTTATTACGTAAGTAGCTTTGCGATTTGGGTATTTATAATGTATTGATATTTCCTCCAAAACACTTATGGGAGGCGGTAGGGTCTGTGAAGGCACAAAAGCCCTTTTCAGTGTTACTTGCTTTGAATTGCTACTTTCAGATAAGCGATTTGCCTCTTATTACGTAAGTAGATTTGCGATTTGGGTATTTATAATGTAATGATATTTCCTCCAAAACACCTATGGGCGGCGGTAGGGTCTGTGAAGGCACAAAAGCCCTTTTCAGTGTTACTTACTTTGAATTGTTACTTTCAGATAAGCGATTTGCCTCTTATTAGGTAAGTAGCCTTGCGATTTGGGTATTTATAATGTATTGATATTTCCACCAAAACACTTATGGCCGGCGGTAGGGTCTGTGAAGGCACAAAAGCCCTTCTCAGTGTTACTTACTTTGAATTGTTACTTTCAGATAAGTGTTTTGCCTCTTATTAGGTAAGTAGCCTTGCGATTTGGGTATTTATAACGTATTGATAATTCCTTCAAAACACTTATGGGCGGCGCTAGGGCCTGTGAAGGCACAAAAGCCCTTTTCAGTGTTGCTTACTTTGAATTGTTGCTTTTAGATAAGCGATTTGCCTCTTATTACGTAAGTAGCTTTGCGATTTGGGTATTTATAACGTATTGATATTTCCTCCAAATCACTTATGGGCGGCGGTAGGGTCTGTGAAGGCACAAAAGCCCTTTTCAGTGTTACTTACTTTGAATTGTTACTTTCAGATAAGCGATTTGCCTCTTATTACGTAAGTAGCTTTGCGATTTGGGTATTTATAATGTATTGATATTTCCTGCAAAACATTATGGGCGGCGGTAGGGTCTGTGAAGGCACAAAAGCCCTTTTCAGTGTTACTTACTTTGAATTGCTATTTTCAGATAAGCGATTTGCCTCTTATTACGTAAGTAGATTTGCGAGTTGGGTATTTATAATGTATTGATATTTCCTCCAAAACACTTATTGGCGGCGGTAGGGTCTGTGAAGGCACAAAAGCCCTTTTCAGTGTTACTTACTTTGAATTGTTACTTTCAGATAAGCGATTTGCCTCTTATTACGTAAGTAGCTTTGCGATTTGGGTATTTATAATGTATTGATATTTCCTCCAAAACACTTATGGCCGGCGGTAGGGTCTGTGAAGGCACAAAAGCCCTTTTCAGTGTTACTTACTTTGAACTGTTACTTTCAGATAAGCGATTTGCCTCTTATTACGTAAGTAGCTTTGCGATTTGGGTATTTATAACGTATTGATATTTCCTCCAAAACACTTATGGGCGGCGGTAGGGTCTGTGAAGGCACAAAAGCCCTTTTCAGTGTTACTTACTTTGAATTGTTACTTTCAGATAAGCGATTTGCCTCTTATTACGTAAGTAGCTTTGCGATTTGTGTATTTATAATGTATTGATATTTCCTGCAAAACATTATGGGCGGGGGTAGGGTCTGTGAAGGCACAAAAGCCCTTTTCAGTGTTACTTACTTTGAATTGCTATTTTCAGATAAGCGATTTGCCTCTTATTACGTAAGTAGATTTGCGAGTTGGGTATTTATAATGTATTGATATTTCCTCCAAAACACTTATTGGCGGCGGTAGGGTCTGTGAAGGCACAAAAGCCCTTTTCAGTGTTACTTACTTTGAATTGTTACTTTCAGATAAGCGATTTGCCTCTTATTACGTAAGTAGCTTTGCGATTTGGGTATTTATAATGTATTGATATTTCCTCCGAAACACTTATGGGCGGCGGTAGGGTCTGTGAAGGCACAAAAGCCCTTTTCAGTGTTACTTACTTTGAATTGTTACTTTCAGATAAGCGATTTGCCTCTTATTACGTAAGTAGCTTTGCGATTTGGGTATTTATAACGTATTGATATTTCCTCCAAATCACTTATGGGCGGCGGTAGGGTCTGTGAAGGCACAAAAGCCCTTTTCAGTGTTACTTACTTTGAATTGTTACTTTCAGATAAGCGATTTGCCTCTTATTACGTAAGTAGCTTTGCGATTTGGGTATTTATAATGTATTGATATTTCCTGCAAAACATTATGGGTGGCGGTAGGGTCTGTGAAGGCACAAAAGCCCTTTTCAGTGTTACTTACTTTGAATTGCTATTTTCAGATAAGCGATTTGCCTCTTATTACGTAAGTAGATTTGCGAGTTGGGTATTTATAATGTATTGATATTTCCTCCAAAACACTTATTGGCGGCGGTAGGGTCTGTGAAGGCACAAAAGCCCTTTTCAGTGTTACTTACTTTGAATTGTTACTTTCAGATAA
Organism: Acanthosepion esculentum; assembly: GCA_964036315.1. Classification (NCBI taxonomy): domain Eukaryota; kingdom Metazoa; phylum Mollusca; class Cephalopoda; order Sepiida; family Sepiidae; genus Acanthosepion; species Acanthosepion esculentum. The sequence goes on from OZ038501.1 coordinate 39,384,948, forward strand.
GCGATTTGCCTCTTATTACGTAAGTAGCTTTGCGATTTGGGTATTTATAATGTATTGATATTTCCTCCGAAACACTTATGGGCGGCGGTAGGGTCTGTGAAGGCACAAAAGCCCTTTTCAGTGTTACTTACTTTGAATTGTTACTTTCAGATAAGCGATTTGCCTCTTATTACGTAAGTAGCTTTGCGATTTGGGTATTTATAATGTATTGATATTTCCTCCAAAACTCTTATGGGCGGCGGTAGGGTCTGTGAAGGCACAAAAGCCCTTTTCAGTGTTACTTACTTTGAATTGTTACTTTCAGATAAGCGATTTACCTCTTATTACGTAAGCAGTTTTACGATTTGGGTATTTATAATGTATTGATATTTCCTCCAAAACACTTATGGGCGGCGGTAGGGTCTGTGAAGGCACAAAAGCCCTTTTCAGTGTTACTTACTTTGAATTGTTACTTTCAGATAAGCGATTTGCCTCTTATTACGTAAGTAGCTTTGCGATTTGGGTATTTATAATGTATTGATATTTCCTCCAAAACACTTATGGCCGGCGGTAGGGTCTGTGAAGGCACAAAAGCCCTTTTCAGTGTTACTTACTTTGAACTGTTACTTTCAGATAAGCGATTTGCCTCTTATTACGTAAGTAGCTTTGCGATTTGGGTATTTATAACGTATTGATATTTCCTCCAAAACACTTATGGGCGGCGGTAGGGTCTGTGAAGGCACAAAAGCCCTTTTCAGTGTTACTTACTTTGAATTGTTACTTTCAGATAAGCGATTTGCCTCTTATTACGTAAGTAGCTTTGCGATTTGGGTATTTATAATGTATTGATATTTCCTGCAAAACATTATGGGCGGCGGTAGGGTCTGTGAAGGCACAAAAGCCCTTTTCAGTGTTACTTACTTTGAATTGCTATTTTCAGATAAGCGATTTGCCTCTTATTACGTAAGTAGATTTGCGAGTTGGGTATTTATAATGTATTGATATTTCCTCCAAAACACTTATTGGCGGCGGTAGGGTCTGTGAAGGCACAAAAGCCCTTTTCAGTGTTACTTACTTTGAATTGTTACTTTCAGATAAGCGATTTGCCTCTTATTACGTAAGTAGCTTTGCGATTTGGGTATTTATAATGTATTGATATTTCCTCCGAAACACTTATGGGCGGCGGTAGGGTCTGTGAAGGCACAAAAGCCCTTTTCAGTGTTACTTACTTTGAATTGTTACTTTCAGATAAGCGATTTGCCTCTTATTACGTAAGTAGCTTTGCGATTTGGGTATTTATAATGTATTGATATTTCCTCCAAAACTCTTATGGGCGGCGGTAGGGTCTGTGAAGGCACAAAAGCCCTTTTCAGTGTTACTTACTTTGAATTGTTACTTTCAGATAAGCGATTTACCTCTTATTACGTAAGCAGTTTTACGATTTGGGTATTTATAATGTATTGATATTTCCTCCAAAACACTTATGGGCGGCGGTAGGGTCTGTGAAGGCACAAAAGCCCTTTTCAGTGTTACTTACTTTGAATTGTTACTTTCAGATAAGCGATTTGCCTCTTATTACGTAAGTAGCTTTGCGATTTGGGTATTTATAATGTATTGATATTTCCTCCAAAACACTTATGGCCGGCGGTAGGGTCTGTGAAGGCACAAAAGCCCTTTTCAGTGTTACTTACTTTGAACTGTTACTTTCAGATAAGCGATTTGCCTCTTATTACGTAAGTAGCTTTGCGATTTGGGTATTTATAACGTATTGATATTTCCTCCAAAACACTTATGGGCGGCGGTAGGGTCTGTGAAGGCACAAAAGCCCTTTTCAGTGTTACTTACTTTGAATTGTTACTTTCAGATAAGCGATTTGCCTCTTATTACGTAAGTAGCTTTGCGATTTGGGTATTTATAACCTATTGATATTTCCTCCAAAACACTTATGGGCGGCGGTAGGGTCTGTGAAGGCACAAAAGCCCTTTTCAGTGTTACTTACTTTGAATTGTTACTTTCAGATAAGCGATTTTGCTCTTATTACGTAAGTAGCTTTGCAATTTGGGTATTTATAATGTATTGATATTTCCTCCAAAACACTTATGGGAGGCGGTAGGGTCTGTGAAGGCACAAAAGCCCTTTTCAGTGTTACTTGCTTTGAATTGCTACTTTCAGATAAGCGATTTGCCTCTTATTACGTAAGTAGATTTGCGATTTGGGTATTTATAATGTAATGATATTTCCTCCAAAACACCTATGGGCGGCGGTAGGGTCTGTGAAGGCACAAAAGCCCTTTTCAGTGTTACTTCCTTTGAATTGCTACTTTCAGATAAGCGATTTGCGTCTTATTACGTAAGTAGATTTGCGATTTGGGTATTCATAATGTATTGATATTTCCTCCAAAACACCTATGTGCAGCGGTACGGTCTGTGAAGGCAGAAAAGCCCTTTTCAGTGTTACTTACTTTGAATTGTTAATTTCAGATAAGCGATTTGCCTCTTATTACGGAAGTAGCTTTGCGATTTGGGTATTTATAATGTATGGATATTTCCGCCAAAACACTTATGGGCGGCGGTAGGGTCTGTGAAGGCACAAAAGCCCTTTTCAGTGTTACTTACTTTGAATTGTTACTTTCAGATAAGCGATTTTCCTCTTATTACGTAAGTAGCTTTGCGATTTGGGTATTTATAATGTATTGATATTTCCTGCAAAACACTTATGGGCGGCGGTAGGGTCTGTGAAGGCACAAAAGCCCTTTTCAGTGTTACTTACTTTGAATTGCTATTTTCAGATAAGCGATTTGCCTCTTATTACGTAAGTAGATTTGCGAGTTGTGTATTTATAATGTATTGATATTTCCTCCAAAACACTTATGGGCGGCGGTAGGGTCTGTGAAGGCACAAAAGCCCTTTTCAGTGTTACTTACTTTGAATTGTTACTTTCAGATAAGCGATTTGCCTCTTATTACGTAAGTAGCTTTGCGATTTGGGTATTTATAATGTATTGATATTTCCTGCAAAACACTAATGGCGGCGGTAGGGTCTGTAAAGGCACAAAAGCCCTTTTCAGTGTTACTTACTTTGAATTGTTACTTTCAGATAAGCGATTTGCCTCTTATTACGTAAGTAGCTTTGCGATTTGGGTATTTATAATGTATTGATATTTCCTCCAAAACACTTATGGGCGGCGGTAGGGTCTGTGAAGGCACAAAAGCCCTTTTCAGTGTTACTTGCTTTGAATTGCTACTTTCAGATAAGCGATTTGTCTCTTATTACGTAAGTAGATTTGCGATTTGGGTATTTATAATGTATTGATATTTCCTCCAAAACACTTATGGGCGGCGGTAGGGTCTGTGAAGGCACAAAAGCCCTTTTCAGTGTTACTTCCTTTGAATTGTTACTTTCAGATAAGCGATTTGCCTCTTATTACGTAAGTAGCTTTGCGATTTGGGTATTTATAATGTATTGATATTTCCTCCAAAACACTTATGGGCGGCGGGAGGGTCTGTGAAGGCACAAAAGCCCTTTTCAGTGTTACTTACTTTGAATTGTTACTTTCAGATAAGCGATTTGCCTCTTATTACGTAAGTAGCTTTGCGATTTGGGTATTTATAATGTATTGTTATTTCCTCCAAAACACTTATGGGCGGCGGTAGGGTTTGTGAAGGCACAAAAGACCTTTTCAGTGTTACTTACTTTGAATTGTTACTTTCAGATAAGCGATTTGCCTCTTATTACGTAAGTAGCTTTACAATTTGGGTATTTATAATGTATTGATATTTCCTCCAAAACACTTATGGACGGCGGTAGGGTCTGTGAAGGCACAAAAGCCCTTTTCAGTGTTACTTACTTTGAATTGTTAATTTCATATAAGCGATTTGCCTCTTATTACGTAAGTAGCTTTGCGATTTGGGTATTTATAATGTATGGATATTTCCTCCAAAACACTTATGGCCGGCGGTAGGGTCTGTGAAGGCACAAAAGCCCTTTTCAGTGTTACTTACTTTGAATTGTTACTTTCAGATAAGTGTTTTGCCTCTTATTACGTAAGTAGCCTTGCGATTTGGGTATTTATAACGTATTGATAATTCCTCCAAAACACTTATGGGCGGCGGTAGGGTCTGTGAAGGCACAAAAGCCCTTTTCAGTGTTACTTACTTTGAATTGTTACTTTTAGATAAGCGATTTGCCTCTTATTACGTAAGTAGCTTTGCGATTTGGGTATTTATAATGTATTGATATTTCCTCCAAAACACTTATGGGCGGCAGTAGGGTCTGTGAAGGCACAAAAGCCCTTTTCAGTGTTACTTACTTTGAATTGTTACTTTCAGATAAGCGATTTGCCTCTTATTACGTAAGTAGCTTTGCGATTTGGGTATTTATAATGTATTGATATTTCCCCCAACACACTTATGGGCGGCAGTAATGTCTGTGAAGGCACAAAAGCCCTTTTCAGTGTTACTTACTTTGAATTGTTACTTTCGGATAAGCGATTTGCCTCTTATTACGTAAGTAGCTTTACAATTTGGGTATTTATAATGTATTGATATTTCCTCCAAAACACTTATGGCCGGCGGTAGGGTCTGTGAAGACACAAAAGCCCTTTTCAGTGTTACTTACTTTGAATTGTTACTTTCAGATATGCGATTTGCCTCTTATTACGTAAGTAGGTTTGCGACTTGGGTATTTATAATGTATTGATATTTCCTCCAAAACACTTATGGGCGGCGGTAGTGTCTGTGAAGGCGCAAAAGCCCTTTTCAGTGTTACTTACTTTGAATTGTTACTTTCAGATAAGCGATTTGCCTCTTATTACGTAAGTAGCTTTGCGATTTGTGTATTTATAATGTATTGATATTTCCTCCAAAACACTTATGGGCGGCAGTAGGGTCTGTGAAGGCACAAAAGCCCTTTTCAGTGTTACTTACTTTGAATTGTTACTTTCAGATAAGCGATTTGCCTCTTATTACGTAAGTAGCTTTACAATTTGGGTATTTATAATGTATTGATATTTCCTCCAAAACACTTATGGGCGGCGGTAGGGTCTGTGAAGGCACAAAAGCCCTTTTCAGTGTTACTTACTTTGAATTGTTACTTTCAGATACGCGATTTGCCTCTTATTACGTAAGTAGCTTTGCGATTTGGGTATTTATAATGTATTGTTATTTCCTCCAAAACACTTATGGGCGGCGGTAGGGTTTGTGAAGGCACAAAAGCCCTTTTCAGTGTTACTTACTTTGAATTGTTACTTTCAGATAAGCGATTTGCCTCTTATTACGTAAGTAGATTTACGATTTGGGTATTTATAATGTATTGATATTTCCTCCAAAACACTTATGGGCGGCGGTAGGGTCTGTGAAGGCACAAAAGCCCTTTTCAGTGTTACTTACTTTGAATTGTTACTTTTAGATAAGCGATTTGCCTCTTATTACGTAAGTAGCTTTGCGATTTGGGTATTTATAATGTATTGATATTTCCTCCAAAACACTTATGGGCGGCGGTAGGGTCTGTGAAGGCACAAAAGCCCTTTTCAGTGTTACTTACTTTGAATTGTTACTTTCGGATAAGCGATTTGTCTCTTATTACGTAAGTAGCTTTACAATTTGGGTATTTATAATGTATTGATATTTCCTCCAAAACACTTATGGGCGGCGGTAGGGTCTGTGAAGGCACAAAAGCCCTTTTCAGTGTTACTTACTTTGAATTGTTACTTTCAGATACGCGATTTGCCTCTTATTACGTAAGTAGCTTTGCGATTTGGGTATTTATAATGTATTGATATTTCCTCCAAAACACTTATGGGCGGCAGTAGGGTCTGTGAAGGCACAAAAGCCCTTTTCAGTGTTACTTACTTTGAATTGTTACTTTCAGATAAGCGATTTGCCTCTTATTACGTAAGTAGCTTTGCGATTTGGGTATTTATAATGTATTGTTATTTCCTCCAAAACACTTATGGGCGGCGGTAGGGTTTGTGAAGGCACAAAAGCCCTTTTCAGTGTTACTTACTTTGAATTGTTACTTTCAGATAAGCGATTTGCCTCTTATTACGTAAGTAGATTTACGATTTGGGTATTTATAATGTATTGATATTTCCTCCAAAACACTTATGGGCGGCGGTAGGGTCTGTGAAGGCACAAAAGCCCTTTTCAGTGTTACTTACTTTGAATTGTTACTTTTAGATAAGCGATTTGCCTCTTATTACGTAAGTAGCTTTGCGATTTGGGTATTTATAATGTATTGATATTTCCTCCAAAACACTTATGGGCGGCGGGAGTGTCTGTGAAGGCACAAAAGCCCTTTTCAGTGTTACTTACTTTGAATTGTTACTTTCAGATAAGCGATTTGCCTCTTATTACGTAAGTAGCTTTGCGATTTGGGTATTTATAATGTATTGATATTTCCTCCAAAACACTTATGGGCGGCGGTAGGGTCTGTGAAAGCACAAAAGCCCTTTTCATTGTTACTTACTTTGAATTGTTAATTTCATATAAGCGATTTGCCTCTTATTACGTAAGTAGCTTTGCGATTTGGGTATTTATAATGTATGGATATTTCCTCCAAAACACTTATGGCCGGCGGTAGGGTCTGTGAAGGCACAACAGCCCTTTTCAGTGTTACTTACTTTGAATTGTTACTTTCAGATAAGTGTTTTGCCTCTTATTACGTAAGTAGCCTTGCGATTTGGGTATTTATAACGTATTGATAATTCCTCCAAAACACTTATGGGCGGCGGTAGGGTCTGTGAAGGCACAAAAGCCCTTTTCAGTGTTACTTACTTTGAATTGTTACTTTTAGATAAGCGATTTGCCTCTTATTACGTAAGTAGCTTTACGATTTGGGTATTTATAATGTATTGATATTTCCTCCAAAACACTTATGGGCGGCGGTAGGGTCTGTGAAGGCACAAAAGCCCTTTTCAGTGTTACTTACTTTGAATTGTTACTTTCAGATAAGCGATTTGCCTCTTATTACGTAAGTAGCTTTGCGATTTGGGTATTTATAATGTATTGATATTTCCTCCAAAACACTTATGGGCGGCAGTAGGGTCTGTGAAGGCACAAAAGCCCTTTTCAGTGTTACTTACTTTGAATTGTTACTTTCAGATAAGCGATTTGCCTCTTATTACGTAAGTAGCTTTGCGATTTGGGTATTTATAATATATTGATATTTCCTCCAAAACACTTATGGGCGGCAGTAGGGTCTGTGAAGGCACAAAAGCCCTTTTCAGTGTTACTTACTTTGAATTGTTACTTTTAGATAAGCGATTTGCCTCTTATTACGTAAGTAGCTTTGCGATTTGGGTATTTATAATGTATTGATATTTCCTCCAAAACACTTATGGGCGGCGGTAGGGTCTGTGAAGGCACAAAAGCCCTTTTCAGTGTTACTTACTTTGAACTGTTCCTTTTGGATAAGCGATTTGCCTCTTATTACGTAAGTACCTTTGCGATTAGGGTATTTATAATGTATTGATATTTCCTCCAAAACACTTATGGGCGGCGGTAGGGTCTGTGAAGGCACAAAAGCCCTTTTCAGTGTTACTTACTTTGAATTGTTACTTTCAGATATGCGATTTGCCTCTTATTACGTAAGTAGCTTTGCGATTTGGGTATTTATAATGTATTGATATTTCCTCCAAAACACTTATGGGCGGCGGTAGTGTCTGTGAAGGCGCAAAAGCCCTTTTCAGTGTTACTTACTTTGAATTGTTACTTTCAGATAAGCGATTTGCCTCTTATTACGTAAGTAGCTTTGCGATTTGTGTATTTATAATGTATTGATATTTCCTCCAAAACACTTATGGGCGGCAGTAGGGTCTGTGAAGGCACAAAAGCCCTTTTCAGTGTTACTTACTTTGAATTGTTACTTTCGGATAAGAGATTTGCCTCTTATTACGTAAGTAGCTTTACAATTTGGGTATTTATAATGTATTGATTTTTCCTCCAAAACACTTATGGGCGGCGGTAGGGTCTGTGAAGGCACAAAAGCCCTTTTCAGTGTTACTTAATTTGAATTGTTACTTTCAGATAAGCGATTTGCCTCTTATTACGTAAGTAGCTTTGCGATTTGGGTATTTATAATGTATTGATATTTCCTCCAAAACACTTATGGGAGGCAGTAGGGTCTGTGAAGGCACAAAAGCCCTTTTCAGTGTTACTTACTTTGAATTGTTACTTTCAGATAAGCGATTTGCCTCTTATTACGTAAGTAGCTTTACAATTTGGGTATTTATAATGTATTGATATTTCCTCCAAAACACTTATGGGCGGCGGTAGGTTCTGTGAAGGCACAAAAGCTCTTTTCAGTGTTACTTACTTTGAATTGTTACTTTCAGATAAGCGTTTTGCCTCTTATTACGTAAGTAGATTTACGATTTGGGTATTTATAATGTATTGATATTTCCTCCAAAACACTTATGGGCGGCGGTAGGGTCTGTGAAGGCACAAAAGCCCTTTTCAGTGTTACTTACTTTGAATTGTTACTTTCGGATAATCAAACAAAGAATATGAAAACGACAACTGGGGATAACGTCCGCTTTCCCGGGAATTACTGGGAACGTCAGGTATTATTATATATATATATATATATATATATATATATATATATATATATATATATATATATATGTGTGAAGAAATATAGTCTTAAAATGTGCTATATTTATGGGATAAAGTGCTCAATATCAGAGATAGAGCTTGTGTAAATATAAAAGTGAACATAGAAATCCACACTTCCACCGATTGCATCTAGCATGAAACAGACTGTCGCCTCTAAGTGTTGACTTCTATGTTCACTTTTATATATATATATATATATATATATATATATATATATATATATATATATATATATATATATTTATATATATATATATATATATATTATGGAGTCTCTTTTTTAAGTGCATGCTGAAATTGAATTGTCACCCCTAAATTTGTTCAATTCATTGAAAAATGCCACATATAAAATTTTAAGGAGAATGCATATTATTTACAGTGTAACACCGTATCCTCCCCCAACTGGACCCACGCACTCCACAAGACTGGGTAGATATTCTATTAATAAATGAACTTTGTTAATTAAGTTCCCAAAACCAACTGTAGGGCCTGAAAATAATGAATTTTTAATCATTGTAGATATCGAAATCGGTAATCGTATCGGAAATTTAGAACAGTATCGGAATCGGTAAAAATATAGGTATCGTCCCATCACTAATATATATATATATATATATATATATATATATATATATATATATATATATATATATATATAAAACAAGTCAATATGTAGATTGCTAATAAGAGAGAAATATTTTATTTTCGTAATTATCAATACTTTATTATAATGACTTGTGGATAAGCATTCGTGTCCTTCAATTAATACTTAGATTGAAAACTCTTTTGGTACCGATCATTTCTTACACAGAATTTCTGAAGCTTTGATCAGATTTCTGCCTTTCTTGACTGGCATCTATATCTGAATTCATCTCCAGAAGAATATATTTGCCTGTAAAAGATTATCAATGAGAAACTTTTATGTATAAATGATATGATCGAAAATAGAACGAACAAAGGCGATAATTTCATTCACAAAATATAGATGTGCTTTACCGGGAAATATGTCTTTTTCTTGTGACGTAAGCAAATGTTATTTATGTCAAGGTTTGAATATAAAATTATATCACTGGATAGAACACTTATACAGGATACTAAATATTCCAGCTGACAAACTTTCAGTATAACGCGTACAGCGTTCGATACCTTATGAAACTGATAGATTTAAAAAAAGCAAAGAAAAAGAAATGGCATAATCAGTTGTCTACTTTCGGTAGCACTCACTGTGATGCCACGGTTATATTAAGTGTATTTCTCTATTTTCTCTTCTCTCAAAGCCGACCTTGTCATTAATTTCATTACTGAGACAGACATAGCATAATTGTGATATTGCGATGTTTTTTTCTTGTTAATTCCATAAGTGGATGCAAAGGGAAATAAATGTAAAAACAAAAGAAACCTTCCTTACGTCATTAAGCAAAGTATGACGTTAGCGACCTTCAAAATTTTCTTGTTTCGCTTTACAAGATAGGAAAATTAAGGAAAATATTGACATAGATAATTTGGATAAACAAAACCTCTTATCTCGGCCGACAGTTGCTTGATCTGTCGATGACTTTTCTGTCGCGTTTACCGTTCTGCTTTTGATGTGTCGTATTTTGGCAGACAACATGACAAAAACTTTTACAGGATATCGATTTCACTCAGAATAATTTAAGCATTTTTTCATTGAAAAGATATTTTTTTATTTTCTATTTTCTATTCTCTTGAAATGTCGAGATATTTTTTCAGATTTTCACTTTCTTTCAGTTTTCCTTTGTATTTTGCTGAAATAGTGACATTCACTCATTTTGATTACGATATCTTGATTTTCCGCTTTCGATTGAATAATCAGCTTGAATTCTATCGTTTCTGAGAAGTATATGCTTTTTATTGTCTAGGATTCTGTTTTGCGTATTTACCATTACAACGTCAAAGTTCAGTCCTTTTAAGAATTCCCAATGTATCATGCCTCCCAATGCAATCATGCCCTATGTTTGTTGTAATCCTGAGGAAATTGATGTATCCATTGAGTGACAGCTACATAGTTTTCATTTACTATTTTGCTGTGTCCTTTTCATCTTTTAATATATAGTTTTTTTTTATAGAATTGTTCTGTGCTACCATTAATCTCATTTCAGTTCCACTCTTGAAATATTCACTTTGCAACAATGTCCTTTTCATATGATCAGCATTTCCATTTTACTTTCCTCTTGAAATGACTGCCCGTGAAATATTCGGTTCCTTCATTTGTCCATTTGTCACTTATAAGCAAGAAAGAGAACCAGTTCAGCAGTTTATTATTAAGGTTGGATGCGCATTCTCCGATTCCCTTTTTGTCTGGGCGATTAGGGTTGATTATTCTGTCTGTATGTATTGTAAAGTCCCATAAAATTGTTACATGTCCTATGCCTGTAACAGGGCCTAGGAGGTGTTCATACCAATTTCTTGCAGTTTCCTTTTCGTAAAAGTTGCATATTTTCTAATTGGCTCACTCTGTCATACCGGGTTTTATATTCAGTGGGTGCCAATACCGTGCAAACTGATACAAGATGGTCAATTGTATCTGGATATTTATTTAACACAGAATATGAATTTGGGGCTAACACAATATTTCTGTATTAAGTAGTTAGCGAGAAGTGGTCCTGTGCTGCAAGAATAAAACCTTCGGTTTCAGCTTTTAACCCTGCACAACTTAACCACTGATGTATGCGGGGTTTGTCTACATTTGCTTGTCTGGTACGGGCAGAGTATTGACCATAGAGGCTTGTCTTGCCATCATTTCTGCATTTGGTAAATTACATTTGCTGTTGATTTCGTCTTTAGGTTCTTTGCCGCTGCAGTAGGTGTTATTATGGTTTATTTGCACTTCTTCGCCCACTTGAAATTCCATTTTGAATTTGTTGCCTTTCTTTATTATTGAATAAAGTTTCTTATTTATTTCGGGGTCTTTGGCACAGATCATCATCCAATCTTCTGTAGTTCCCAAGTATCACTGAAGACCGATTGTTGTGTTTTTGTAAGACAGTTCTAGTTGAAATGATCCTCTGTCGCCTTCGGATCTAAACACATATAGAGGATCAACATAAGCATTATTATTGTTATTATTGTTATTATTATTATTGTTATTATTATTATTATTGTTATTATTGTTATTATTATTATTATTGTTATTATTATTATTATTGTTATTATTATTATTGTTATTATTATTATTATTATTATTATTATTGTTATTATTATTATTATTTTACCCTTTAAGCTTCCCGTTCATCATTTCCGTTGGTGCTCTTTCAGGCGGTCTCACTTGACTGACAGTATTTTCCGTTGTATGCAAGTTGTTCTCAATATAGTGAACTTCTGAACAGTGTAGGTGTAAATGGTGCATTGGACATGTTTGATGAAAAATGTATTTCTTTTTTCCATGAGTCCTAGAGCTCCTATGACCACTGGAATTACTTCGGTTTTTATACACCACATCCTGATAATATTGTGACAGTTTTTCAGTAATATATTCGTAGAGGCTTTCTTCAGATGCTATGTTGATGAGCTTGTATCCTTTTTCTTTTGCTGATAATATCTGACTTGTCTTTTCCGTCTCTTTGTCAATGTATGTACGAAAAGATGGTGACATCGTTTGTCTTGGTGACTGTGTTCAGTTGTCGTTCATAGCAGTTTGTGTATCCTGTAAATGTTTTTGTGCAGGTATGCTTCTGTCTTGTGCATGCGAATGTTCTCAGCCTTTGCTAGTCCTTGAAAATTTGGTCAACATTTTTCTCGTACTTTCTACAGAATTTGCATTGTATATGTATATTTTTCATCGTGCGACGGTAATACGATTTGCTTGCTAGATATTGATATTGTACAACCTCTGCTTCCAGTCTTGTACCTTGTGTTTTTATTTACCCATAGCTTCACCATTAATCTTTTAAGATATCTTCTGCTCATTTCCTTGTACTCCGAAACTTTCTGCAGTTGTTTCTAGTTGTCATTTTTCGATTGTGTGTTTCCAGATCCTCAAGTTCATTCTTGTAAAAGTGCTTTTTTCTTAATTGAGTGGTTATGCTACTTTTACTGATTTGAGGAGTGTGAAATCTGCTTTTTCAGCGTTTAGTGTAATAGTCGTAGTCTTCAAGGTTGCTCTAGCTACCAAGTGTGAACACTTTGGAAGATACAAACAGTCAACATTTGAATTCTCGTTTTGGTGTCTCTGGTGTTCAGTTTCCAGTTGAAGCTGCATCACATAAGGAATGATGGGAGCTTTAATTCTGTTGACTGCCCTGCGTCCCCTTTTCATTAACATACGCCTTTTCTAGATGTACTCTTCCCGGATCATTTTTCATAACTGAGTTTTATATTCTGTTTCCTTTATTTAATTTTGTGATTATATGCTCCATCTTTTTCAATTCACTTGAGTTTAACATTGATGTCTATAAGTCGGGCATCTTATTCCGTTTTTTTTGGGGGGGGAGTAAGGTTTGATTCACTTGTTAATTCCGAATTCCATTTTGATCTTATTTCTAAAGGTCCTGGAGATGTTATGTAGATCCTTCTGTTGGCTGCCATCCTTGGTAAAAGTCTTGTCGTCATCAATATAGAACCGATAATTCAGTTTGACATTTTGAGCTATATACTCGTGGCTGCTATTGTTCAGCAAATTACTGAATAGCACTGGTGATAGTGAATCTCGTTAGATGATCCCGTTTCAGATGTTTTTCGTTCATAGTGTTAACGATTCGTCTACATGGTGAAGATTCAAGGGGACCTTTTTTTCGCATTCAAGTTATCTGTGGTGAATTAGGTAGTTGATGACCAGGCTCTGTAAGTCTTGCGGTTTTTCTTTATTCACAGGTACGACACTCCATTAAATGTTAGTCCTGCGCATGACAATAAACTACATCTAGCAGTAAGACTTCTAATTGGGATATTGGAGATTTTGAGGAGCGTGAAACTACCTCTTAATTTCTGTTGTTCTCAGGTTCACCCTGAGCCGGGGTGGTAGCACCTGATAGGGTCCCAGCTATGGGCAAATAGTGAAACCCCAAACAAAAATAAAATACTATGAAAATATAAAAAGTACATTTTTATAGTAAACATATCAGCAATACATTTTTATATAAAAATTACCAACAGTACATATTTATAGAAGAAATTATCAATAATACATTTTATAGTAAAATGAGCAGCAATATATTTTATAGTAGAATTACTAACAATACATTTTTTAGCAAAATGACTAACAATGTGTTTTATCTGTAGGTGAAGGCAACAATTGCGTTCAAAATGTATTTGGTTGAAGTCATGAAATTGTGTACAAATATTTAGATTTTGGCATTAAATAACCCATAGAAGTTGATATTCCGCTAAATAAAATCACCCAAACCAAGTAACCATCAAATGTATTTCTTTAGTTTATCCATGACGTTGACAAGTTCTTTGATTTGATCTCTTACGATATGGCTGCATTCGTGAGTAACTAATCCTTACATACTTAGTTTTCTTTCTGACGATAACAATTTATTGATTGCTGATTTTTTTTTCATTTTATTTCTTTCTGTCAAGAGAGCCACAGGTTTATGTGGCGATGATAAAGAGGATAATCTTATATAATTTAGTAGACAAATGCTTGTAGTTCTTCAACTTTTTGTTTCCTTTGTTTTAAGGAGTAAGTACGCGAGCCATTGGGAAATCTTTCTTGATTCTTTATGAAATCACGCGAGTTCTTCGTGAATACTGCGTAAGATCTTGAACAAGAAGTTGGCATTTCTGTCTATGTTGGGTGCTTTGCCCTGGTTGAACTTGTTGATAGCGTTTCAAGACTCGGTGGTATTGATGTCCAAATACTTTTGGTTCTCTATATTTTTGTATTCGTCTTGTTGTTGCATAATCCATGTAGCTTCTTCAATGTACCTTTCACCCTTTTTGTTATGTATTGTGTACGTGGGGAGTGAGGCGACCGCGTATATTCACTGATTGATTTCTCTTGAGGTCATTGATTCTCTCACCTTGCCCTTGGTGTTTCCGATAGCTTCACCGATGAGTCAGATCACTTTTTTGTATAAATCTTGTTCGATGGAATTGCTACTCTTTTTTTCCAATAGACGATTCTGTCAGGATTTCACACCCCTACTAGATGTTTACTAAAAAAATTACCGTAACATATTTGGTAATGTGGAATTTTATGCAAATTTAGGCTTGTTTAGCATATTGTAATCTGATTGACCGACTCCAGAGTTTCGCATCAACACGCTCATCAGAGGTTCTACTGGCCTAAAAATACGTTAAATTCACCTAATTTTTACGCATTTTTAGTTGTATTATTATTATTATTAATAATAATAATAATAAATATAATAATAATTTCAAATATATAAAAATTCTAGCCTTAATCCATGATAAAAAATCAGGATTTGGAATATTTGTAGTGGACCTCCTAGAGGGGGCCCGATATTTGGCCTGTACGCCCAAATAAAGATAGTCACAGGATGACCACCAACATTTAATATATAAAAGACGTGAATCTGACATGTCAACAAGTGGACAATAAAACAACAAACTAAAATTAATACAAAATTTATTTAAATCATATACAAAAGTACAAGTAGTGTTTCGATTAAAGGAACATGAACAAACAATGAATCAAGTAATGGAGGAAGAATTATGTAAATGAAAGGATACTGACTGGTTAGAAGAACCTAGATAATATAGTGTGACTAAATGTTAAAAGTAAAGTCCAGGTAAGTTGGCATAACAAACCACAGCTCGAAAGTTCAATTTAAATGTTCGGTGAAAGCGTTGAATAGTTGCTGGCTAAGTCCAATGATGAACCTTCCGTAGTATTTAACCGAAGTGTACGGGAATAGGTTGTTTGAAATCTGGACGATAGGCATGCAACAACTTCCTAAACCAGGTGTGTTAGGCTGACAGGTAAGGCCGGAAATTGATAGTTCAAGATCGGTCAAAATAGCTGTAATGTTTAGTGCAGGCGTTGATGAAATCCATGATGAAGCGGCCAGAAAATATTAGCCAAATGTTGCGTCAATGTCCGGGTAGTTTGGTTAAGTCCAATGATGAACCTTCCGTAGTACTTAACCGAAGTGTACGGAAATAGGTTGTTTGAAATCTCATGCAACAACTTCCTAAACCAGGTGTGTTAGATTGACAGAAGTAAGGACCAATGCGTAGCCGGAAGTTCAGGACTGTTGTAAGCAGGTCCATTAACGCCGATCAACCAGGTGAGTTAGGTTGAGATAGAAATGCCGGAAATGCGTAGTCCAGGGTTGTTGTAAGCAATAAAGGCCAAGAATACCGGAAGTAATAAAGGCCAAGAAAGAAGAAAGAGTTTGTGGTAGCCGGAAGTAATAAAGTGCAAGAATACCGGAAGTGTGAGTGGCCAGGAGAGTTTCCAACTAGTGTCCAGTTGGCAGACAAAAATAAATGGACTGTAACTCAATATATAACCTCTCCAAGCTCTCTGGCCACAATGGTCAGGAGCCTGCATTTCTTCTCTCTCTTCCTGGAATTTACTGAACGCGTGGATTTCAGACTTCTTCTCAGTGCCTTCCAGCCTGATGTCGAGAAATTCATATCCCTGCCTTAAGTAGACACATTCCATTAAAATGGTAAATTTACTTTTCATGTTACTAAACCAGCTAAATAAATTGGTTTACATGATTAACTGTTCCCCTTTTTTGTGTGATGTGTTTATACGTAGTGTTAAATTAGTTGTTACTTTGGATTCGCAGTATACCTAATATCAAGATAAAAATGTCTTCATATGGATATGATCTGGGATCTAAAGGGATGCCAGCTAGAAAAAGTTTGGGAATCACTAGTTTAAGATAAAATGTCTATTTATTTAAGGCAGTGTTCCTTAACATTCTCCTTAGCTGATTATTGCTCAACTTGCTAAAAAGATTTCAATGACAACAAATTAACTAAACTCTCCAGACAACAGAAAAAGTTTAGTCTCTCGTTCAAAGAGCTGCACATGAGAATAGAAAACTGTTGTGGATTCCGGGAATGGAATCCTGCACAAATAAATAAACAACGCCAGTAATTGAGATAGAAAAATAAGTGTATTAAACGTAAGAATACAAACTCGAAGTGAAGATTAGTAGTCCAGGAATGCGGGTTAGCAGAAAGTATATGTACAAATCTCTGTAAGTGAAGCCGTAATTATCTCTCTCTCTGGACTCTCGTATAACTCTCTGTGAACACCCTGTGTACTGTCTCCGTACGTATCTCTTACCCTGACTCAACGTATCTCAGCTTGCAGGTATTCTCTCTGTCAGTATAAGTATACTTTGGACGAGTCCATCTTGTGTAAAAGGAGTCTGCCTCACAACAAAAACAATGTTCAAAGATGATTTCTGGGAAGCAATAAAAACTACTACAAGTAATGTTAAATCTAAACAGGCACGATGGAGTAATAAATAGCAGTCCAGCGTGTTGGGTTCTCCGCACAGAAGGACCTTCGGAATTCTCCTATCCGGCATACGGTGTACATGTCCAAGACAGCGGACCCATAGGAGAAGGGCGTATAGGCTGAGTAATTGGTCACGGGTGACAACTACGGCGTTGGTGACCCAATTTAATATTGGAGGCACACAAAGCATACCTAAATGAATACAAAAATCGCGGGTGTGAAAATCTTGTCCTCAAAATAGTTTTCTCAATCACAGTATTTTAAATTCAAGTATGAACACTCGCAACTTATTGCTTGCTTAGTCATGTACGACTTGCCCCATTCGCTCATCATAACTAATGGCCCACTGTAATCTGTGTACTTTATTCTGGATATTCCCTAAAACACCACAACTGGGACAATCACTATCACGGCAATCAAATGCAATCCTACGACTAGGTGATCAGGAGTAGGAGCTGGAGATCAATATCATCTTTATCGCTGGCTCCAGACATATCACTATGGTTGAGCAGGATTTCCTGCACCAAGGTTCAGCAATCTTTTGGAGAGAGCAGGCCAGACGGCTATGCAGTGTCTCAGAGGTGGGCCATGATATCAAATGTACTATAATAAATTGTCTCGATCTCAGACCGCTCCGTCCAAAAGGCTGCCTTGGTCTGGGGGTTAAAAGAAAAAACAACGAAGTTAATGTCATATTATTTAAACTGGGTGCCTTATTTTACTACAGGAACAACAGGATAACAACTAACAAAAAATAAAATGCAAATTCCTTACTATGGATAATTTGGCGGGCTGGACAAAATCCTCCGCGAGTCTGATATGGCCCGAAGGCCGGGGTTGCCAACCCTTTCTTAGACCTGCTTTGATATCCTGCCAACGACTATCAAAGCCCAAACTTAATACGATAGGTGTAAATAAGTGACGAACAGCTTCGTATTCTGGCCAATGATTTGGTGACATCCTTGACATCTCTATCGACTTTGTGTTTAGAAAATCTGAAGAAATCACGAATTCAGGGTTAAAACGTTGCAAACCTAAGCCAGCCACATGTCACTCAAAACTAAAGTTGATGGATTCTTAAGTTTGATCGAAATCTCTTTAATAAAAGATTAATAAGATGCAGTTTAATTTCGTTGTTGTGTACATCGATGTTTCAAACTAACGTCTTCCTTTCTCCAGTTGTAATTGTTGACAGCGATGCACAGAGGTTTAAATCTTTAATCGCTAATTCGCAATTATAATGATGGTAGAACAGCAAAATTCTCTGTTCCGACTTTACTTCGGTTTACTACATCTATCTGGCCTTGTCTGTCTCACATCTGCCGGTGTTTATTTTCCCGTTCTCCCTCTGAAGACTGAACAATCCTTGTAAATGTCTCTACTCTTTGGTGGCTTCTTGCGATCTTCTCAGTTTAATCGATTCGCATTGTTTATATGGGAACCCAACCCGCTGCTCTGTCATCAATAATATATTGATACGATCTGACCATCAGTTTCACAATCACATGCCTCTTGTACTAATGCTTAACTTTTGATAACCGACTTTCTTGAAAACTATAAAATCAACGTCGAATATCTCTTTTTATAAACAAGCAATACGGCCCACTGGCTTTGGATAAGTTGTTTTTTTCAGAGGCCTTTCATCTGAAAATGTTCTGCAAGAGAAACCACAGCAATCCAATGGATAGGTCTTTTGTAGTCGTTTTTAGAGCTAAGTGAGTATAGCATATGGACACAGGGCCGTACTCACTTGTAGTAAGTTATTATTATCTCCAAGTTAATATTTACATTAGATTAACCCATCTCATTTATTGAGCCGAATTAACTTTCTTAATTATCTTTTTAATTCTATTCTAATAATCCTTAAATGCAATTAAGACTTCGTTCACGTTTTCCCCAGTTACATAAAACCAGACCTTTGAACATTCTTTTCCGTCGACTGCTATCAAATCTGGTCGCATATTAGTTCTTAGTGGATCACCTTCCCCACCCAGTAATGCTTAATCTTGTCTTTTTTCTGAGGTAATTTGCTACACTCTTTTATTATTTGGTTGATTGTTTCCTCTTGAGATCCACAGTCTGCAGTTTTGTACATTGATTGGTTCTGACAGTATTGCTTTTATATAGATTGATTCTGATAGCATTGTCCTCTAGTGTTATTACGAGCGAAAACCTTAAGTTTCCTCAACATAGCCATGTGCATGTCAATATATCTGTCATTCCCACGATTTGGCTTTTTTGATTTTCTTCCCAATTTTCAATTTTCGTTATTATTATTATTATTATTATTATTATTATTATTGATCTCAAGAATATTTTTTGTCTTGGTTGGAAATAAATTAAGTCTCCTCAGATCGCCAACAATCTACACAATGTTATTATTAGGATAGCCATAATAATAATTATTATTAGTTTTATTTCTTTCATTACTCTAAATCTAACTTTCTATCTTGGTTTAGATGACTTAACTGAATATTAGAACCTTGAAATGTCCACAACATTTGTTTGTATTGCCAAACCTAAATCACATTTCTGAGTGACTCACTTCCCCACACACTTGTTCGCTTTTATATTGTTCAAGGCCTATTTACTGTATTCACTTATTATTCTTGTTGTTGCTACTGCTGCTGATTTTTAAAAAATAAATTTATTCTACTCTCGCTCTTTTGTGTCGCCTTCTTTTTTTTTTCTTTTCGTTCTATTTTTAATGTATGTATGTGTGCACATTCTTCTTAATCATCCCGAGGGCTTGGGTTTATATTCTTGTTATTTCTATTTCCATATTCTTTTGCTGAGATGTTATCAGTCGAGATAGCCATTTTGATAATATATCATGTTCTTTGAAGTCTTTTACAAAAGTATCAGGTTTGTTAATCGGATATGTATAGTGAAGTCCTGAAGTAAAATAACACGATCATCTAGAATTGGTTTTGCTGGTACCATTTTTCTGTATTGAGTATCTTATAATTAGGTACCTCCAAAGAAACGTGATACCTAAGATTTAAAATGAATTTCTAAAATAAAAAATATTTCTTGAAGTTTTTAGTTTAGTTTTAATCTCAAAGAAATAGATTAAATTTAGTATTTCCAATATGAAAAATATTTTGCTATATTTCATAACTAATATAAATTGATTGATAGGAATTTTTAAAAAAATTATTGATTTTAGCCATTTTTCTTTATTAAAAAATCTTTCAAAAATAAAATATATTTTTCTGAAAATTTATTGAGAAATATTAGTTAACTTAAAGTTTAATTAATCTGATTTAAAACAAATATTACTTTTAGTTTAAAATATTACAGAAATACATTGTTGAACATGGACATAGGTGTTTATTTAAGTTATTGACAGCTTGACAGTTTGATTGACAACCGAAAATTTAACTATTTTTCTATAGGGAACATATCTGTAAAAACTTACTTAAAGAATATAACTTGAGCGTCTGTTTTATATAATTTTTAACTATCCAGTAAGTTTCATTAAAATCCGGTAATTATTTGATGTTGCAAGAATGTCCAAATTTGTTTTTCACCGCATAAAAGACGCTAAAATTTCCTACAGTAAACATTGGCCACTCCTCTGGCGCAAGAAAAACAAAGTTTTTAACCAAAATTTCGAACGTTCTAAAAAGGTTCAAAAATTTAATTTAATAATCAATAAATCATTTTGTATTTCCTCTTAATAATAGCGTAAAGATTTTAACGATAAAACTTTGTTTTTGCTTAAGTTTGGGACATTTTTCCTCATATATGCTCATTTTTACCGAATCTTTGGATATAAAGATACCATATCTTCCAATAAAGTTAATATCCTATCTGTCCATTTAAATTCATTTCGTACTATGCTATAGATATCAAATGATCAATAATCTTCTCATAGTGCACAGAAACAATATTTTGAATCTAAATATGGACCCCGTTAGTTAACAGGCTTTGATCTTCAGCTACAAAGATAAAACCTTCCGTTTTTGCAGCCATTATGGGGCAGACTTTTGTCGAGATCAGTTTAATGTGCTCGCAGTGTTTATCGACCATGTAATGTTTTTTCTTTCAATTTGATTTTGTTTAACATCTTAATTAGACTTTTTATTTGTTGCCTTTGTTTTCATTATTGGTGTTTCGTTTTTAATTTCATATTGATCATTTAGTTGTCGATTTTCTTTCAAATTTTGATTTACTTTAATTATTGGATATAGTTTTTAGTTGATTCATGGTGGTGAACAAATTTTAACATCCAAATATTTGTTAATTTTATATATTTTCAAGCCTTCTTGTGGCCTTGTCGTGATTTCTACCTTCAACTTTTCTACAGCTGTACCTTATACATGAAGTTTTCTATTTTCAACATTTGTTCTACTTATTTTAGTCACCTTCCTACTGCCGTAGCTTCCCTGGGTCTTTTCTGTAAAGATTTTCATTGTAATTGTTCTGCTGAGGTTCCCTCTTTCGTACCTTGGCCGCATGAACTTAAATGCTGTACTAGATTGGCAGCTCATCAGTCTCATCATTTTACAGTTGAAATGGCTAGATGAATCGTAAGTTCTATGCTAGCAGTTTCTTTTATAGAACGTCTCACTTGCGGAACTCTCTTCCAGCTTCTTGTTTTCTAGTTAACTTTGATTTTCAAAAATTTAAATGCAATGCCAATCGTTATTTTCTGTCTTCTTAATTCCTGTTCTTTTATTGTTCTCTCTTCTTAATAGTGTTTCGTTGTCATATTCTCTCACAGACAGTAACTCATTGTGTTTAGTGGCTTTATTTCCTTGCTTTGGGGGAAGTGATTAAAAAAACTTCAAACTTATTTTGTATATTTAACTCAGTTTCGTTTACTGCTCTTACATTTCTTTATGATTTACTTTTTCATTGCTGCAGGTCGGATCCTTTGCTTTTCATTGATTACAAGATTCTTGTACAATTCTTTCCGATATTATTATTATTATTATTATTATTATTATTATTGAGTGAGAAAACCAAACACCAACAATTTGAAGCTGGAATACGAAGCCCAATATACCGATAATATACCGATCAGTCTGATACCAGGCACATTCATCACAGCCAAACCTGTGCAATATGGTAACAGGTCATGATAAAAGCGGCACATAACTTTGGTGGTGGGGCTCATTTTTTCCTCATACATTTGCGTCGAGTAATCTAGTCTGTTCAAACGATCTTCGATTAAGAATGTTCACAAGTGTCTAGACGTAACTCCCAAGTCGCTTCAGCTGCCTCACCCTTTAAACTAAAAAACTCACTCGGGTACTTCGACATGGTAATCTTGTCTCAATTACTACTGATTAGGTGTGTTCGATCCTCACTGGATGCTCCATACTTTTGGCTCTGTGCCACATCTAAACTACGCTTACTAAATTGGCATAGTGCTGTCTCATTACTCCCGATCATGAACAGAAATGCACAATGCGATTGCTATTGGGTGACATACCCAACTGGTGAAGTATCAAGCAACTGTCAACTAAATCTGTGTTGTTGAACAGGATATTTACTACAGCCCATCTTAATTGACTAAGAACAAAACATATACCTGTTCATATCGCCAATCAGCTAAGATCAAAAGCCTGGTGTAGTATCCGGTTCATTTATTATTATTATTATTATTATTACTAGCAATAGTAGTAGTAGTAGTAGTAGTAGTAGTAGTAGTAGTAGTAGTAGTAGTATAGTAGTGCGCAAGCTGATATTGGAGATACTTACCTGAGAATAGGATATGTTGGCTTCTTGCCAATCAAAATGTAATTTTGATATCAAGATTACAGAGCATAATAGAATAAGAGTTTTAAATTAACCAGTTTTTAAAAGATAAAAAACAATGTCTATAAACATTGGTGGACAATATTCACTAAAAATATTATCAGAATAGATAGAAAAATAAAGAGAGAAATTTTAATTATAGTACCGTGCAAAAATCGTAGGAATTTTAAACTATTGTCAATCTATAATAAAATTCTGTGTCTTCCGTTAGTCCGTTCGTCCGTCCGTCAAACCCTCTAAAATATTCATACATTGACGGATCGAAAACAACTTTTGGGGAGAAGTGCAAACAGGTAAGTGGGGGTGCAAACAGGTAAGTGGGGGTGCAAAGTACAGTTAATTTTTATTTTTGAAAAATTAAAAGTTTTATTATTTAACGAACAATTATTTTAAAAGTACTATAATGATTAGGATAGCGAATACTTATTTAATAAAAATGCAATATTATTTTTTCGCATATCTTTTTTATTTATATATACAAGATTCCAGATGGCCCTGCATTTGGGAGAACTATAAACAAATTACAAGGCCAAACGCTTCAAATAGTTGGAATTTGGCTCCAGAAAGAAATATTTACACATGGCCAGTTGTATGTTGCATGCTCAAGAGTAAGAAATACTACGAATTTATATTTCGCTGTTAAAAAGAAAAAAATTCTTAAAAATTATTGTTTATCACGAAGTCCTATAAAATTAAAGAAATTATTAAACCACGAATTAGGGTTTTTGTTAAACTATTTTTCCAAACAAATTAACTTATTCAAATTTCATCGATTGGCTTGCGAAATTGAACGAAACGTACAGTTTGTAAATCTCGACAAAAAATAACTCCAACAATTCTAAATACTCTGAGGATTTCAACACGCGTCAGCGTGTTGCAAAAAAACTCTAGTTTCTAATAATTCCTATCTGATATGTGGTTGTTTTTTTATTATTTTAATTCCCATCTTATATGTGGTTGTTTTTTTTTATCTACAGATTAAACTTTGGCCTTGTTGGATCCATTTTCACACCTAATTATCATATTTTTAGTAAGGATTATGAAGAGGCATAGAATATACGAGATGACCGCCACCAAAAAAAGAAAAAGGCGCGTGCAAAATATTTTAGCCAGCTCACATAAACCAAGTCAGATGATGTTACTATTTTAATAAATGAATATTTTCTTTGGTTTTATGTAGCTTGAATAATTGCTTCATTAAAATAAAATCCTTCATCCTCTTCAAAGGTACTAGATACCACTTCCTGTGGTTAACTCAAGATCCTGTGGATTCTTCTGATGAATTCTATCCATTAATTCTGCCAACATTTGAGTCATGAGTTAAGTCAGAGCTCTAATCTTTTAAAAAACTCTTAATACGACAGTGGTACATTCATCAATAAGTCTCTGTTGCATGCAATCTGTGATAATGAGCCCTTTAATGCTAAAGAATTTCGTCTTCATCCAAGTCTGCTACCAAATGTTCCTTTACAAACACGATGTATTTGTCACAATTCAATCTATCGTCAATTTTAACCAATTTTCGTGAACTATCTCTTTTTATGCATTCCTAATGCATCAGACTCTTTCCGCCAAAACCTCGCTGTTTTCGTGGGCCATTTCGCATTCCTGTCGGACTTCTGATACGTACACACTTAGTAGAATGCAGCTCCATCTTCCTTCATCGCAAAATGTGATCTTATCCTAAGTATTTGCATCCCGCAGACATACCGTTTTAACCAACTTAATATTACCTTCAAATGCTTTTTGTTTAAAGCTGGCTTCTTCGGTGAAATTAATGTCCTTAATGTTATCTTCGGACAACAAATTGAACAAGACGCCCTCATCCATCAGTCTTCTTTTACTGAACTTTTGGTTGTCCCGATTGGTCTCCGTATTATGCAACTTTTGAAGGCGACACTAGTTAGAGAGATTCAAAACGCTTCCAGTGATTTTGGGAGGATTTCTGAAATGCCGCTTCCTGACATTCCAAGATCTTTACCGATTGCTCGGTGGTTCATATTCTTGGCCATTTTCACTTTCTTCGTCTTAGTTTCTTTGGAAATTTTCGCCATGATTTCGAGTAATGAAAGAATGTAGGTATTTGATATCAGAATTTAGCTTATATGTAGGAAACATCGGTCATGTTACGAAAAAATATTTGCCTTTTTAGAAAAGGAACAGAAAAGAGAAAAAAAAAAAAGGTCAAGTGGCCGAAAGATTTTGCACGGTTATTTTTGGGTGTTGTCTCGGATCTCCTCTACTCATTCCGAACCCTTGCTAAAAATATGATAATTATGTCTTTAAATGACTCCAATATGACCAAAGTTCCATCTGTAGACAGCACAATAAAAACAACCACTTAGATGGCAATTATTAGAAATTTACAGTTTAAAATTGCTTAAGACTTTTGCATGGTACTTTATATTGCATTGTTTAGTAGTTTTTCTTGTTTAAAATCTTTCGTTACGGTTACACTATTGTTATCAAATTCTTCAAAATTCCTTCAAATATGACGCTGCATTATCATTCCAAATATAAAACAAATGAAAATTTTCTAACTGGCAGCGCTAAATTCCGAAAAGTACAGACTTATTTTAATTTGGAAAATATTTTGAAATGAGAGTTAAAATTACTTCACTAACATTTTATTTGATTTGCGAATGTATGTTGGCTCGTCTCATGTCCTGAATTAAATGAAAGATATAAGACAATTACTCTAATTTCATCATTGACATATCGCAAACTAACATGACTTATTTTCCGCCATTTATTACAAGATTATTTAGTGCCTGCCACTGAATCAACTAAATAAACTAACAAACTCTATTCAATAGTTGATGACCACAGAATTATATTATCCCTATAACTCTTTTCTGTTTTCTCTTACTTCTTTTTTCAGGCACCATGCCCATAAGATACAATTTAGACAGCACTGCATTAAATCTTTTAATATGTTCAAATAGTTTCTAGGATTTGCTGTGGATGGTGTTCAAGAGTGAAGGTAAATTACTTACATTTCTAAGAGTGGTTATTTTCACTTAGTCCATCAGCTTTTGATCTATGATGATGCACATCATATCGTTTGGGAATGCTTCAATTTGAGATGGAAATTTCTGAGTCCATGTCACACAATCTAAGCCATATAAAATAGGTGAAAAAAAACGTATATATGGCAAGTCGTCATGTTGGTATGGATTGGTTTCAGTATAGCTTTTGTTTTCTAAAAGCAGCCCCCAAAGGTTTATTTTGTGTTTTACGACAACTTTTGGGTGGTTCGTGAAAGGTAGTTTGTCACCAATATCAGTCACTTGATTCATTATTTCCTTTTATTTGGTTGTTATATACATTTATATATTAATATATAATATTTATATATTAATACACACGTAAAAGGTGCATTTCCTAAAGCATTAACTTTCTTATTATCCACGGATGTACTGATGACACCATTTGGATTTTACATGAATGAACTTGCAATAACAGACATGAGCGTAGAAACTGTCAAAATATTCAAGAGAACGTTTAAGCTGTAAGCGAATAACGCCTATTAAAAGAATCGATATGATTGATACGTCATAATCTTGTCTAGTATATCGCAATGCTTGTCAGCTAAGATGTTTGAATCATAGTGTGATATCGCTGCTTATAGTAGTGGCTCAAAGAAGACAAGTTGCCATAAAAGTCGGATGCTGTCAGATCAGAAGAGATTTTGTCGTTCAGTGATGTGGGCGTTTTTATTTTTCAATCAAGATTTCCTTTTTAGACATTTGCGAAAATATGCACCCGTTGACTTGTCTGCAAATTGTTTGCCAGACCTTTGTTTCCTTTGCTAGAATTACAGAACATATTCCCTTTCTGCTATACATTTAAGCTAGACGGTACTTTTGATGTGCCACTCTTTGTGAAAGGAGAGTAAGGCTGGGGAAGAAACGGGATGGTAATGAATGAAAAAGAACTGAAAGAGAGACAAAGAGGAGATAGGAACTCATACAATGGAAAGTGAAAAGTGAAAATAATAGTGGATAATGATATTAAATGGAGAATATTTGAAGGAGTTAAGTCAAATGAGAAGCTAAAAACGAAATAGACGGCAAGAAAAGACGAAACAATTATGAAAAATAGAGGAAAATAGAAGAAATAGGAAAAATAGAAATATGAAAAGAGTTACTGAAAAAAGAGGGAAAGTAAATACAGAAAGAATTTAAAAAATATAAATTGAAGTAGAAAAGTAAGTAAAAAAATGAAATTTGAGAGGAGGAGGAAAGACAAGAAAATGTCGATAAAAAATTGATCAATAGGAGAATAAACTTCGAAAAAGACAGAAAAAAATGAAATGAAGGTCAGTGACCTTTTAAAAGTGCTCAGTATCAAAGAAGAACAAAGAATGGAAAAGGGAGGGGCGTGAGTATTGTATGTCTCTTCCCTCCTCCACGAATCCCATTTTCTATCTCGCTGCAGGGACATGCCATCAAGATAAAATGAAAGTAACTTGGAAAATGTTTTATTTTCTGTCGGCAAAAAGAAAATAGAGAAGCAGACATGCGTTTCCATTAAATCGATTCAATGGCTTTGCATATCAAACACACACATAAACACACATGCATAGTTAGGCAACGATATATATGCACTTACATTTACATACACGCACACACACACAAATGTATATATATAATATATTCATGATGAAATTAAATATATGTGTAGATTAATCCAAACAGGTTCACATTTGCCCAAAATATATTAAAATGGGTGATTGAATATGAAGTTGCAAGACTTACCTAAACCGGTTCAAATACATATACCGACATCAACAGAAAAAAATCTCCTTCGCCTAGAAACATGTGCCTTTATTACTTGCAGGTAGACATTGACATATGCATGAATAAAAACTGACTACGACGAACTAGAGCAAGTCACTCATACAGTACAGGAGTAGATATACATCTATAAATGCAGATATCGGAATTTACTTATATATTATTTTACGCCTGACTGCTCTTGGAATATTAAAGAACAGAAGTTGCACGTCTGTGTACTTTTGACAAGATGACATATGTCGATAAAAAAAGACATCTTTATTACTCTTCATTTTTGTTGATCATAAAGGATCAAGAAAGATACTTTTGAATGGAAATATTGAGGTTCAATGGCACAGCAACGACAACTCATCACAGACGTTATAAGTTAGAATCAACTTACGGCCAGGTGGTTGGAAAGTAACACCATTGTAATCGGGGTCTCATTTTCTATACACCTTTTTGGAAATTAGCACTCACCACAAATTCCTGAGACAAACACCAAACAAAAAGAAAATGCTTACCTCAACACAAGAAACTAAATCATTTTGAAAAGGACCTATCAGACACATGAAATTTGACAACTTAAATGAAACTAGAAAACTAGAAAAGGACATAAGCAATATAAAAATAAAAATTCACCTAACATTTTAATACGAAAAATAAACTAGAAATATATAGAAGCTAAAGGCCAACGAACAGAAGAATTTACTTAAAGAAAATATAAACAAAATAAACAGAGAAGAGCCCAACGCAACAGAACATGGAATGAATCTCTAAACCAAAGAAATGAAACAACTTCGCGTAAACTGTCTGGCAAACTCTAAGCATTCATCACACTAAAAGTCCACAAAGAAAACTTCTGAGCTTAACAGTTATGCAGGCATTAAAGCCAGCAAAAAATCGAAAGATAAGTCAAATTATAATCGAAAAAAAGTAACCCTGAACTAAAATAAAATTAGATCTAAATTAATGGAAAATTACAAGACCAATAATAAATTGTTTCTTTAACGTAAAAGACGTGCACGTCTGTGCATTCATCCAACTTAATATTAAAGAGTTCTATCCACTCATAACTGAATCTATATTGGTTAAGGCCTTCTCCCTATAATCACAAACAGATCGACAAAAATTATCAAAACCCTGCCGATTATCACTTCTGTCCGACAAAAAAAATTTAACAGTCTGGTTAAAATGGGTACCGAGATAATATTTGACGCAACCATGGGAAGGTAAGACGAATCGTCCTGGCAAATTGGTTGGAATATATATTCTACCCATACTAACTGGGACCATTAACAAAAAGACATAAGATTGTACTGAGACGACGGACTCATAATACTAGGAAATTGCAACAAACCAAAAAAAAAAAATTTCAGAAAAGAAATGAAAATAATACTGACATTAAATAATATGGTAATATTAGCCATTCCCTTATAAGGAAACATTTTGCATTCATTGGCCGATCAGTCAGTACTGGTTTCGGTTGAAATTTATAAAATCTTTCACCTATAACATTTGTTAAGAAAGCAGGTATCTCAAGTCCAGTAGCTGTTATCGCTCTTTCAAGTGATGGCAGTTTCCTTTCTAACCTTCTACTTGAAGTGATGTTGATTGTTAACATCTTCATTATGTCATTATTTTCTCTTTAAGTTACATATGCTATCCATTTTAGTTGTTGATGCTCTTGGTAGTCCTCGGGTAATGTTGTTTCTGTTAAAACAAACGAAAAAGAAGTAGACTTACATAGAAATTTAACCCTCCATAAATTTATATAGCATCCGTATAGAAAACCAAAAGACAAAACACATGTACACTTCCTACAGCCACCCACTCAGCATAAACCAACCACACCCGTCATCAGCCGAAAGTTATCCGACAACTCGTCAAATAAAAAAAGCTTTCAATGAAAATAAATATGAAATAGGATCAAAAGACAATGGTTTAAGGCAAAAGCTATATTTAAACCTAACAAAACAAAAAAGCTACAACAGAAATAGGGACATCATATGGTTTGGCCCATCATTTAATAAAAATGTAAAAGGAAATATATGTAAAACATTCATCAAACCCATCGATAAACACTTCAAGTAAACTGCACAGAATATCCAACAGAAATAAGCTTAGCTATAACTGCACTAAAATATACAGGAAATAATTTTAAAAAATCGTTGTATAAAAAACACCCGTACATTATAACTTCCCTCTATACTCACTTGTTACTGCAAACTACGAATACTCACTAAACGCTAAATGCTTACAAAATAACGTGGTATTTTCTTTTTTAACTAACTCAGTAACCATTTGCGTCTTAGTTATTTCATTTCCGTGCTTTAGACGTAATGAATAAAAAAAATGAAAAACACAAAACAAAGCAAAACACATAAAAAATAAAATGGAAAATAAGAAAAACAGCCCGATCTTTAGCAACAATTCAAAATGTTGTAACTTTTGCCAAGAGGACTAAATAGTGATAATTGCCTTACCAGAACACAATCATTTCCAAGTTCAGGTAACATAAGAAATTCCCGCTACGACTAAATCACAGAGCTTAAATTGAATAAACATTGTTACAATTACCAATACTTAGAATAAAGAAGAAAAATGCATGAAAGAAAAATTACACCAAAAAAAAAAAAATGAATAAACATCTCCCACATACTTTGCATATTTGGGAAACAAGCTGCCTTTTATACACTATTTTTTATTAAATTCCATTGATAAGGTACTGTGATTAAGCTTTTTATTCAATTTTTCTTGCATTCTTGCTGGACATAAAGTGTGTAAAAAGTCTTCAAATGTTCTATATATCCGAGTGCTTTCGGCTATTCTATTAGCCATTATCAAGGATCAAGGATGATTTTTTAATTATTTTTAACTGAATATGTAGATTTTGATATATGTGTATCTATAGTGATGGGAATATATTTTTTTACAAACACGGTTAGCAAGTAGTAGTCATATTCATAGTTGAAATTGAGTGTTAGCCTATTTTTTATTATTAAAGTTTCCATTATTTTAACTGTTTTTACACATTATGGTCGTATTTAGTAGGTTTCCATGTGAGTCTAAATGGGTCCCAATCGAGCTGTAACATAAGTCTTCTTGAAAACCATGTAGTAGTATGTCCAATATACATACACTTTATCCATTTGTTTTGAACAGAAACGCAGTTCCTTAAGGCATGTAAATTCATAAATAATATTGGTCCTCTGTAATTTGGATCTTGTAGATGAGTTGTTATTGTTGACGATGAGGTTAGATGTTTTAATTTTTCATAATAGATAATTAACTTAATTTTCTTGTTCTGGTCGACTTAAGCTGCGTATTCCTTAATAATGTTTCCATCCTGCTTATAATTAACGTATATTTGATTTTTATAGAAATATTGATATTATTTTTATCTGCATGTTCAGTGTTGCTGTTGCTTGCGTTAGAAAGAAATGGAGGTCATCATATATATATATATATATATATATATATATATATATATATATATATATATATATATATATATATATATATATATATAAACACACACACACATACACACACACATATATATATATATTTGTGTATTTAGGCAGCAATCCCTCTTTCATGCACATTTCATTGAATACGACAGACAAGGTGCTTTGATTTAGTTTTTTTTAATATTTTAACTGTTAAATAATATCAAATTATTAAATGTTAAATTATTTATGTTAATGACCTCTAAATTGTTTATATATATATATATATATATATATATATATATATATATATATATATATATATATATATATATATATATATATATATATAATCTAGAGGTCATTAACATAAATAACACTAACGTATTTACATACACATTTTTTCAACCAACCAACCAGGAAAAATGTGCTATCTAAAAGTTCTCTGCATCAGACTTAGAGAAGAGCGAATTAATTTATGATTAGACTAGGCTTCCCTAATGGCAAAAGTCAAGTTTACATTCTTTTTATTTGAGTTGCATATGAGGATAAAGGCAATGAAATTGTCGTGACCTGATGTTGAGTGTTTACAGCTAAGCTTTAGAGAATGTGATTGCTGGAAGGCTGTATCGGTTAGGAAACGGCTAAATTCTGTACAAAGGGAATAGTAGAAGGGCATTCGATTTGATCTTTCCGATACCATGCCTGGCCATTGGACCATGACAAGAACTCATTTTACACACGGGCATTGAAGTCACCCATTAAGAAAAGTTTATCACCAGCTGGCACTCTTCTGAGTTACACACTAAACATGAATAAAGTTCTTCTTTAATGTCACGTGATTTAAGAGTAAAGCGTTAGCACATAACAAAAGAAAAAGTTCAATAACGATTTTTAGCAACTTGCACATTAGGTGACATGAGCCTGTCACTGATTGACAGGAAGTAATTCAAATTGTCTGACCAAATCACTTCTGATAGTAAAGCAAACACCAACCAAACTCCCTTTTCTCCTCAGGTGATTAACCTATCCAGTAAAAAATTTAGCCAGCTTCTACTTCCTCTAGTTGACCACTCCCAGGAAGTCGAATTTCTTGAAGAGCAGCAATACTAATATTTTGTTGAGATAAGAGACGCGCTATGATACATGCCCTGCTCTGGGGACGACGATTTGTATTCGGCAATGCCCGGACATGAAGCTATGTACATTTTGCTGTGGCTGCGAGATAGGGATGCTCAGTGACCAGACGTCTAATGATTAGGTAAAAGCACTAGCAAACGAATTTTTGATCGCATTATCTCTATCCCTACTCATATATGGTGGTCGGCGTCTATATATATCTCTCTTATATATATATATATATATATATATATATATATATATATATATATATATATATATATATGCATAGATAAGTTGGCTAATAAAACAAAGGCAAACGAAAGGGTATCGAAGTGATCAGTACGAAAAACATTTATTAATTATTAACCACATGACAGAAATGAAGAACGGAAATTAAGGTTCCAATTCCTGGATTTTCGGACACACCTGTGTCCTTCATCAGCGGATGCGAGAAATAAACAGAGAGATGGGGGAGACTCATCAACAGTTTTTTCTTGAGGCTGGTGAGAATCCAGGTGTAGATGATATTATTAGTAAAAATCCGATCTCCGTCTGATTACTCGCTGTGCGAAACTGTTTTTTCACAAAAAGTTTCATTTTTTATTTTAATTTATGACTTTATGCAACCACACACACACACACACACACACACACACTCATATATATATATATATATATATATATATATATATATATATATATATATATATATATATATATATATATAACTGAACTGCTAGATACGTTCTTCCCAGTGAAAAACTTTACGTGTGTGTCGTCTCGTAGATGCCTTCTTTATCTACCATTTAACTTGTATAACATAAATAATCACACAAGCACACGGGCCTAATTAGTCTTAATTATATGAACCTATTGGAATATCTAAGTTTTCATCTTCCAAATCCTTTTATAGATTAACTTTATTGTTACAGGATAATACTGATTTTCGACTATGTTAATGATCTGTATTTTCTGATTTGAAATATCCATGTATTGCTTGGAAATGGAATCGTCTTGTCTAATATTTCACATGTGACTTAAGGGTAAAATCTTTAATGCCCTACTTAAAAAAGGTGCTCTTTTTTGGTTGCGTATATTATTGAACCATTCGATATCATCGCCAGTGCTACGTCACTGGTTCATTTTGACAGCTAGTGTAAGGATATCGCATATATCTAGGATAATCATGTTATTATCTTCCCCAAATCTATTTTTGAAGGATTCAACAATTCGGCCCACAGATAGAGGAAGAGGGAAAGGAAGAGGGAAAGGAAGAGGGAAAGGAAGAGTGAAAGGAAGAGTGAAAGGAAGAGTGAAAGGTGAGTAAAGTTCATAAAACTGACTGAGGCTAACCGAACACTAATGAGAGAAAATAAACACCAAATACATAAGTAAAAAGCCAAAGAAAGAGAAAGAATGAGAAAAGGAACACATAAACACAAAGAAGAAAACGTGTGGTTGAATGGAAGCGTGATTCATCACCATCTGACATAAGTTATAATTGTAAAAGTGTCATTCCATAAAGGGACTAAGTAGAAAATTTAGCATGACTGAAAGTTGTTAAGAAAATCTAATAAAAGACAAGGAACCTTGAAAAGAATAAATCATGGCGTGGACAGCAAACTTACTAGCTATCTAGCTAGCCCCCACCGTTACTTTGCTTTTCTCTTCCGTTTAATATATATATATATATATATATATATATATATATATATATATATATATGTATGTATGTATATTTGTGCGTGTGTGTGTGTGTGTGTGGGATGCTATGGGTAAACAGTCGCCGACTGTACAGTATAGTAGGGTCAGTTGGGCAACGTTTGTGAAGAAAAGAGCATCAAGACGCAATTCACTCCGCTAGAAATTTGGTATACTGTACAGCTTGGCATACGCGCCGAGAGTTCCAATACGAACATTTCAGAATGCTTGGGTGTCAATGTGAGGACAGTACAAGGATTAAGAAAGAGTTGGATGAGTCTAATGGTGATTACGAAGGTATGACAGCTCGGAAAACTCACTCTTATCACTCTAAGAAAAGAAGCCCCGAATTTGTTGGTGAAGACCTCAGACTCACCACAGAGGCCTACACCTACACTGCTTTGAGGAGGTAGTACTGCCATGAGTCAAGAGGATGGCTGTTAGAACACTCAATGTCTGGCAATAGGACTCTGCACCAGGCAACACAAGCAGGAGAATCCAGTCATTGCTCTTAGATCGCATCACTCCTTACATTTGACCACTTAACTCCGCAGACAGTAACTACCTTGATTATTATGTGCGCGGCGCAGTTGTACGAGAGACCAACAAAACCCCTTATAACACCAAATATGAACTGAAGGCAAGGGTAGGGCATCATTCACCAACTTAAACAAAAAGACCGTTCAGAAGAGATGCAGGAGATTCCAAAGTAGTTTGGAGGCCATGGTTGAAGCCAGTGGCAATTTTATTGAATAAATTTACTCTTTAATATTTCAAGATATGTTTGTGTAATGTTGGTAAATATATCTGTTAAAATGAGATGTCAGTATTATTTTCAAATGAAAATAATACTGACATCTCATTTTAACAGATATATTTGAAACATATACACAAAGTGCGATAGATAATCTGTCGTCTAAATTACGCCAAAATTGGCGTAATTTAGACGACAGATTATCTATCGCACTTTGTGTATATGTTCCAAATGTTGTCATAGCCGCGGGTGAGAGTATAGACAAGATTGCACTGTCTATCAAATGCTCTGTGGTATGCTTCTCAAATAGCTTCTGGCAACTAAGTCCAGTTTCAAGCCGAGCAATGGACGAAGACAGACAACTGGCAACTCATAAACAGCTGTTTCAGGTAAATGGAGCCCGACAGCCTAGGTAAGCAGTACATCTAGGGCAAGGAAAACCCTGGTTTTATATTCACATTCGTCAAAGGCTATGGATGTAAATCTAGACAGAAAATCGGGAGTGGAGCCCCGAAGGCGGTTGGCTGTCGGCTATCAACAGTGACAACTTACTTGCCGGCAGTCTAGAAAAATTGTGTAATAAAATTTGTCTTATGACGCCAATCCATCGGAGAAACATGTAAAAGTATAATTTTTTTATTGTGTGTGTGTGTGTGTGTGTTTATGTGTGTGTGTTTATGTGTGTGTGTGTGCGCACGCGCGTGTGTCTTGACTCAATCCTTGTGATATATATTAATTCCCGTTAATACCGACGGAAAACGTATAAACTTTATTCAATTCTCAGTCAC
>OZ038501.1:39422811-39577811 GCA_964036315.1 Acanthosepion esculentum
TCAACTTAAAAGAAGTAGAGAAAGATAAAACCGCCCTAAATATTAATCAAATGTTATTTACAGCGGGAGAGGTAAGTGACCACATTTTGAGGATAACATCGTCTAGAAAAATTCTCGGGTAGCTACTCCTGCGTGACTTGGGTCATGTAGGAGAAGAATGCGGTACTATCTCGATTAGACCCTGCAGAAAGAATTGGGATTGTGTGACATCCCCATCAATGCTCACGACCTCCAAGACGAGCACATACGACGTGTACTAAGGGTAAATCTGTTGTTCCTCCTGTTCAGAAAGAAATCAGATTCGACCGAGCAGGTCGGGGTGCTTCAGACTGTTTAGGAATTCTTTTCCTCGAATCCATAGTTCCTCAGGATTTATCGGATGAAAACTGCCCGTTCCTCATCACATAAGATTAAGTATCTAATGTCTTTGTGCACAACACGACTTGACTTGCTGGAGGTCATGGTCGATAATGGACAAACTCCTTAGGATTTCTGACTGGTTAGAATGTTTGTTTCTATTAGTCATGGATGATACGTTCCCATTTGAGTCTCCCCGATGCGTCTGAAAAAGAAATGAGGATGTTACAATTATAAATTTGGCCCATGCCGCGTCAAGTCGTCTTCCATTTATGCCTGTTGCAATTTGTATGTGCATATATATATATATATATATATATATATATATATATATATATATATATATATATATATATATATATATAACAGAATCATTACTGCTGACCCACAATCTTCACAATGAATGGGTGCTCAATACCACCAAAAATAGGGCAATAGCCAATAGTCAATAAGCACATAGCCACACCAGTCATACCATTCACTTCTCATATACTGTTTTTTTCGGTGGGGGGAGATTATCTATTCAATAAGATCTTCTATTTAATAAACACCTCATGCAGGCCTGAAAAGATATTTTTAAGCTTCATTAGTGAATCATAGAGCTTGTGTATATGTGTGTGGTTAATGCACCTTACCGATAGGGTTTCGCTTCTTTATTGCTGGGGGAAATGCGGATGGTGCTGTTGCAAATTTTGCCTCGTGCCATGTACGCGGAGGAGTCCTTTAAACCTGGCCTTACGCAATATTATATTTAAGTGGGTGTTCGGATAAATACCTATATACCGACGTGAAAATTGGGGTTGCAATTTGAGTGCGCTTATTCATGTTCCGACCACAAGAGTCGTCTTCCATTATATATATATATATATATATATATATATATATATATATATATATATATATATATATATATATATATATATATATATATTAACATGGGCGATTTGTCAAGAAAATGATTTTGATCATATTGGCCTTTGAATACGATCACAGCATGTGGCACCGTGGGTTAAGTACCCGAAAACCAACGCACGAGTGAACCCAATCACTGTGTGTGAAATTGAGCGGATGAAACTGTTCGGAAGCTCTCGATGGTTGTGCTAACAAGAAATTAAAAGTCATTGTGACCGAGGGTTTGAGCCTAGTCAACTGTACGGATCACGTCACATTATGCGCTTTCTCCGAAACATTGCAGCTAAGGTCTACTCAACACAGTTGTAGTATAAACCAGGGGTTAGCTCTGTGGGTAATGAATAAGTAAAAATATGACTTAGCGGATGTCTGCAACAGGGATTATTATGCCACTCTAGCAGACAAGTAGCATTTAGCCATTATCATTATATATATATATATATATATATATATATATATATATATATATATATATATATGAGTGCATGTGCGCGCGTGTGTGTATGAGAGAAAGAGAGAGAGATAATGATGACATGAGATTTAATTGGACAGAAATTAGTTTATAATGCAGATGTAATAAAATTGTCTCGTACAAAACCACAAAAATGAGACCCACACTCAAATCACTGGCAATGAACGACGAGATTAACTGTTGTCCTATCTTAGGTGCATAAAGCTAATTCAAATGCTCATATTAATATCACACAAGGCCATAACAATTGAACGTCATCACCAGATAAACTTGGTCATCTACGCTTTTCTATCGTATATATTTGTAAGTCTTTTGATGTATATAAACATACACAGCACACGTCATGCGATGGATAAATTGTCGTCTAAATTACGAAATAAATCAAAATAGTTCTTACAGCTCATTTTAACAGATATATTTACCAAAATTACGCAAAAATATCTTGAAATAGGAAAGAATAAATTTATTTAATAAAATCGCCATTGGTTTGAACAATGACCTCTAGACGACTCGCCATTGGTTTGAACAATGACCTCTAGACGACTTCGGAATCTTCTGCAACTCTTCTGGAGGGTCTCCTTGTTTAATTTAGTGAATGCTGTCTTAATCCTTGCTTTCAGTTCATTTTTGGTGTTACAAGGAGTTTTGTTGGTCTCTCGCTCAACTGCAGCCCATGCAAATCCTTCGTTTTTGAGTTATTAAGTTTAAAGTTTACGGTAGACGTGTGACTCTATTTAATACTGGAAGATGTTTAACGCTAAAAAAATTAGGATTAAAAGAGACTAATCAGCTATAATATTTACCGCTGGAAAATATGGATTAGAAGATGTAATGAAGGATAGATTGATCAGCTACAATGAAGAAAATTAAAGATTTTATTTTTAAGAAGAAATTCTCAGAGAATGAGAATTGAGGAAAGGATAATGTTTTGACAGAGCAATTTGGCAAGTGTGAGAGTAATTAATTACAAAAGGCACTGGAGATAATCAGGATGGGCTGACTCGGTCAGGAAGGTGGTCGAAGGACCCGGAGCTAAGAACAAGAACGTCTTAAGTTTATAAAACAAGAAAATGCGTAAGCCTTAATTTTACAAATAGACAATATAAACAATTGATGAATGATGGTCATTAAAAACACTGGTTATCATATCACAATAGAAAGCAGAAGGGCGTTAAAAAAGTGATGATTCAGGATATGGAGTGACTGGGGTCAACTCAGATGCGATCTGTCGTCCTGAAGTAGAAAACAGAGATTCTTCGTAAACAGGCATAGAATTTAAGGAATGGCCAGTCAAGAAGCGTCATGTGTTAAATACCAGAATTTTGACAAGGTGAGAAAAAGACTTGCGTAGTCAAATTTCCGAATGATAATTTTAATTCTAATGATGACAAGCCGGAAAACCCTACGTAAGCAAAACGTCTTCTAATTAATGAGGTAAATTGAATCGCGTCATGAAGATCGAGAAGCCATTGGCCAGGTGGTAGCCATAGTGGCGGGCACAGCTAAGACAACAGGAAAGATGGGGAAATTATTAACGCCCTTCCAAAGGTGTTAATGTAAGAAACCAATAGATGAGAGAAGTAGTATGGGCGAATCGATATCCTGTGACCATACCCCGCAAAAGAGGAGGTCTTAACAAAAATTGCAAGCTTAAGCGATTTTAAACAATGGATTTAGAGAGAAATCACCGAAACCCCAGACCGTCTTGCCCCACTCCGATATGGAGCAATGGCTCATATAAGCAATCGCAAATTATATATATTTACCAAAATTACACAAACATATATGGAACTAATAAAGATTAAATTTATTCTATAAAATCACCATTGGCTTCAGCCAGAAACCCTCCAAAATATTAATATTGGAGCTCCCGACGCGAATGTCAAGCAGTACGGCATGTCATTTCCAAATTTCTGGTAGAGGGAATTGCATCATCGTGCTCTTTTTTTCACAGACGGTGCCCAGCTGACCCTATGTGCAATCGACAAAATCAAAAACAAACACGCATGCGTGAAATTAAAATTATAAAATGGCGACAATTTACCCATCGCACCCTGTATATCATGATATCATATCGTGCATGTGTATGCGTGTGTTGTGAAAAAAATGAGACAAACATGACAGAGAATTTTCTTTTGTTTTTTGAACTATTCAATGAAGACCTCATTATCTGTGTTCCGTTTAGCCATCCTTCAAAGCAATTACGCTATAGCCGTGTTTTAATCATTCTATTTAGAATTTTCTATAAACATCACTATAAATTTGCACAAATGTCTATTTTATTTTCTTTTGACATTCGTCGAGGGATGTTTGCTCTTACTTCTCTCTTTAATAACTCAACGACGAAACAGCTGGGCAAGTTAAAAACATAAAATTAATTAAAGTTTGTTTATTATATAATTAGTTTCTTTTGCGCACATTTATGTTCTTTAGACATTTTATTGTAGTAAAATAACAAATCTGTCATGTGAGTTGCAGCTTATGATATCTATCTCTCTAGCTAACTAGCTATCGCAATCCATTCATATCTATAAATCTATCCGAAACGTATCAATAATAAATTGTTTGAAAGAAAAATATATTAAGTTTTAAATATATAGATACATCTGTAAAAATTACTTGACGAATATAACGTGAGCGCCTTTTATATATATATATATTTTTAACTACCCAGTAATCTTTAAAATTATGAAAATATTCTAAGTAATCTAAGGTTTTATTGAATTTTAGGTAATTTGGCTTTTAATTTACTATAATTACCGCTCTTATTTTCTGATAATGTCGTGTGTGGACGTCCGTAATAACAAAAATTTATATTTATACAGACACAAAAAATCAAAATCCTTTAAAAAATATTGTGGTCACAGAATTGTAATAAGTTTTTCCATTTCTGATTAGTCAATATAGTTTTTACCTAATAACAATATAACCTAATCGCTACAAATTAATATAGAATTTTAAAAATTTTAAAACTCTATAAATTATTCTAATTAAAAATTTTTAACGATGAACACAATTCTTATAAAAATTCATTATCCATCGAAAAAGAAATTCTATCTTAAGGCAACAGTGGTCATAATATATCTTATTCATGAAAGCATTTAAAAGCTTTTGTAATTAAATAATGTCTTAGTTTTATTGTATTTTTTATTTTACGATTCAGAGGGGATTTTTGGCAGTTCGGGGTGGTGCTTTACAAAAGAAATTGATTAAAGTTCTCCGGGGACTTCTGATTAGAACTGATATAAAAATTCATCGACCAAAAAATAATTTCTCGAAATTTCATTGAGAGTAACAGATATAAAAGAAAATATTTCGAAGATTTTCTAAAATGAAGTCAGTTATGCGCCATGCGTGTTACACGCTTAGGCAATCATGTATCTTTCGATACATGACTGACGAGGCAGATTTTTCCCGCAGTAGGTTGCCATTTCTTTCTGCGATAGACCAGTTGCCATCGAAGGCTATAGAACCAGGTCTATTTACCCATAGCTGGAGGGAGAAGAAGAGGATTCATATCTTTCCCAAGGGTATTAGCACGTAAGTGAATGTAATGGATTCGAATGGAATTCGAACTCGGTTCTCTGATTCCTCAATCCGCCATCCATTACTCCACCGTGCCTCCTCCTAAAAAAGAAACGTTTTTAAAATACTTTCATTCATTTGTGAATAAGTTATGAAAGTTTCGTTAAAATCCGATAATTAATTGATTTTTGCAATAATTTTCAAATCAATGTTTTTTGGGTTTGTTTTTATTTACTGCAAAAAAGACGCTAAATTTTCCTTTCCTAATTTATGATCACCCGCAGACGCAAGAAAGAAAATTTAAACAAAATTTTTAAAAGAATTAAAGAATAAAATTTAATAATCGAAGAATCAAGGTCTTTCCTCTTAATAATACTGCAGAGGTTTTGACGATAAAAATATGTTTTTAATAAATTTGGGGTATTTTTCATCATGTATGATCATTGGATGACAACTGGTCTACCGCAGAAAAAAAATGGCAACCTACTGCGGGAAAAAATCTGCATCGTCAGTCATGTATAGAAAGATACATGATTGCCTAAGCGTGTATCAGGCATGGCACATAACTGACTGATGTTAGATTTAAATATTAAGTGTCTGTCTTTAACATTTTAGAATGAATCCGAATCCTGCAGGATTCAATTTCTAACGAGATCTTTAATGTAAGATTTTCTTTTACGACAAATTACATAAATAAAAGAACCCTGTTTGCAAATGGAATTAAACTTAAAAATTTAATGTAAATAAAAAAATATCCTTTTTAAATAAAGAGAAAGGTATGAAAAAAAATTCAATCTCAACGCCAAATTAATATTTATATTTGATTTGTGGCTCCACTTTTACAAGTACTTATCTGAAAGATTATCATCATGGTATTTATTAAGAACGCTGAAAATGCTAAGCTCGAACCACTTCCACAAATCTGACCAAATGAGCAAACATCAGATATATTTTTGGAAAGGTTTGCTGGTTCGGCTGAGATCTTTTCAGCACATTTCGTACTAGTTTATACACTAAATTAACATTATTACAATTTTATAAATTTTATTTAGAAAAATAAATAGTAAAAAAATATTCTTATACATAAATATTTTAAAATTATTCATGGATTTTTGGACACTCCATATATGAAGGAAAGTCAAAAATTATCCGCACTCATAACACAGATATGTTATGTTGAAAGTGCGAATAATTTTAACTTATCTTATCAGCGCATGTGTGTGTGAGAGAGAGAGAGAGAGAGAGAGAGAGTATGTGTGTGTGTATGTGTGAGAGAAAGAGAGTGAGAGAGATGACAAAAATTGTAAAGCAAATCCCAATGTCGTCAAAGTGATCATCATTTTTTAGAAGAATGCATGTTACCAGTCTACGATAAGAGTGTAAACACTGTTCGGAACCTTCATCTAGAATCGAACACCAACTTCTCGCACCGAAACTTGCCCTGGAAGTTGCCACAAATATATGACAGATAGATTTTAATACATTGTCATTTAATTGTCTATAGGTACACAATAATACATAAAAACTTCTCCTGGGGTCAATAAATCACAAAATAATAGCTAACTTTGTTGTTTTCTGGAAGAATTAAACCAACATAAATGTTAAACCTCCAACAGTAAAAGCAATGAAAATTAAGTGTAATGGTTATTGATTGTGGACAGGATATCAAGAAGTTTGAATTTTAGTTAAAAATGTAATGTTGACACTCTTCTCTGAAAAATAGAACGCTAACTGTAAAAACTGCAAATACAGAATAGGTTTTTTTTTTTTTATTATTCTCAGCCATCTGAATGACTATAATCACAGAATATGAATTCCTTCTTATGAGTTTTCAATTAGAACCGAAACACGTTTATCTCAACCAACGAATTTTATCACTTTTTATGCCATCATATCCACCAATAATTTTTAGAATTCTCAGGAGTCTGCAATTTTACAATTACCAACAAGAAATTAAAAATATCTTTTGAGTTGTAATGGAAATGCGAGGGTTGGCCGTAAAGTTCATAGGCTGACCAAGATATACAGTGTAACCCGGATATAAAAGAGTTGTCGGGACCGGAGAAGAAGTCTCTTATACCCGGGTTTCTCTTTATATCCGGGTTTGGTCTATTTTGTTTTATTAACACAGGCTCTAATTTGGGACCAGATAAAATCTCTCTTATATCCGGGTTTCTCTTATATCCGTATGTAAATGTAAGTAGGCACACCAGTACAACAGCTAGCCGACCAGCTGCTGTATTCCGGTACACTTGCAAGTCTTTTAATCTACTAACTGGTGTGTCTACTTACAGTTATATCTTTGTCCCTATGCACTTTCCAGTCGACCCTAGTATAGAAATTCAATAAGTAAAAAGAAATTGGAAATGAATCATGAAGATGGTACGATATAAAAGTCATTTGTTCACGAGAATGACGTCATTCTAATAAAAATAAGATTTGCATATTAAATTAAATTTGAATAAACGGTACAAATTGGATCTTTTGAAAGTGTTGAATGGATCAGAAAACAGAGGAGTCAAAATTTTTACTCAAATCACTGAAAATGGCAAAAGGAACATATTAATCAAATTTAATGATAAAAGAACACTCAACATTGAAAAATAATACATTTGTTGACTTAAACCAAATTCGATAAAAGATCCACATGCAACGTTAACGGACGTCAAAACATGCTATAATTTGCCACTGTAATATTGTCTGATAAAGAAGAGAGTAAAAATTGAGGAATTTGTCAGAAAAACTTTGAAAGCAGATTTTTTGTTATTATTTCCCTTCTGATGTCCGGAGTAACCGAGTCAAGGAAAACTTCCGACATTTTTCAGGTAATCCCTTCTGGACAAACGTGATATGCTATCGCAAAACAATTCAACGGATGCATAAAGAGCGACGTTTAAAAGCAAATGGTCGAAAATATAAATGGAATGGAGGGAAACATTGAATGTTTTAGGCTTAGTCGAAATCTTCGCCACATCTGTTCACTTTCAGTTTTCGTCAGGTGAAAGAAAATTAATTTAACAAATTATATGTGAAGAAGGGGAACTCCTAAGGTATTTTGTTTGTCGGAAAAGATGCATAAAAACAACCGTTTTCATCTACATCAGTTTTAAGTTTATCGGGAGATTTGAATTCCTAACAAAACTCCATCAATTTTTGTGACTGAATAATGATGTCATAAAGAGAAATAAGAGAGATGATATGTCACAAAAACAGACGTGAGTCATGTTGAAGCTAGAACCGCAGTTTTGAAAACGCAGAAAGCTCAACTTTGTACAACGACGATCACATTCTATTTTTATCATCATACAAACCACTAAAATGACTTCTAATTCTAAAAAAAATTCTTTTTTTTATTCTTTATTCTAGAATATGAATATTTTCAACGGCGGAAAACTTACTTCCTACAAAGAATATCTGTCCTAGTTACCAACCTCGACCATTCGCTGAACACCGCAGTCGCCTGAGCTTTCACCACAGTAAGTAGGTGGCCTAAGGCAGCCGTACGCCATTTTGGATGTTTCGTATTCATATTCGACTTTTTTGAGAACGTACTATGGTATAGCGTTGCTTTTGTCGCCTTTGCTAATGTCATTGCAGTAATTGTTACTCTATTCAATGGTCAACAGCTCAAGTCTGTGAGTAGGAATCTAGACTGTTACTCTCCTTCACTTCCGACGGATTGAAATAGATTTCACATGTTCCACTTCGTGTAGATATGTCCTCAGTTTTTGTGGTTCAATAACAATAACTCATTCTTCTGTTCTATATATGAAAAATTAAAAATCACTGTAAATCACG
This sequence comes from Acanthosepion esculentum, assembly GCA_964036315.1. Taxonomy (NCBI): domain Eukaryota; kingdom Metazoa; phylum Mollusca; class Cephalopoda; order Sepiida; family Sepiidae; genus Acanthosepion; species Acanthosepion esculentum. Next base: position 39,431,876 of record OZ038501.1, read on the forward strand.
CCAGGTCGAGAGTCGTAAAAATTATGCTGGATATGCAAGGTTTGCAATTTAAAATATTGCTATAAAATAAAATTGACGTAAAGTGAAAAGTTAAAATTTTTATGAAAAGTTTCATGTCAGTTTTTCTCGAAAGAAAAACATCGAGAAAACAGTTTCATTTAAGGTTTGTTCTACTTTTAAACGCCTCGTCGACTTGGAAAATATCCACTGAATATTTCAAAGTAAAAAAAAATCAGTTTTATCTAGCAGTTCATTAATTTTAATTAGTTTTTGCTTATTGGATCATTCATTTTGTCAGTGGTTCCCAAACTTTTCTCTGGGCCTCATTTTCAGAAAGAAAATTTGCTCGCACTTCACCAAATTTCATGTGATAAAAAGTACATTTAAAAATAAAAATAAAACAACAGAGAGAGGATTAAAGGGATATAACCGCGGATTTGAAATCAGAACATTATCATTGATAACTCTCTCCTCCAATTTGTGGACCCTAATTACTATATTCTTAATACTTGATATAATGCAAAAATATCACAATGATAAAATCGGTCAATAATTATTTATAACTATTTATACTGGGATTCATGAATGCAATTACAAGTAATCCATAATAATATTTAAAATTTTGAAATCATATTTATTTTTGGTTAAATCTTTGATTGTCTTTCAATCATTCCATCCCACCTGCTATCCTTTTCCAGCTCACCTGTGAGGCACATCGCACCGTTTCGGAATTACTGCATCATGGGAAGTCAATCTTTACTGAATGTTCTAGAGACGCAAGTTTGTGCCAAATTTGTTCTCGCCAATCCGACAAGAAAGGATCATTTATGGTTGCAGAGTCATGCGAGCTTTCAGTCCTCACTAACATCACACTTCTGTTTTGCATTGAGAGAAATAAGAGTGGATTTTATGAAGGTTGCTTTGTTAACCTTCAGAAAAACTGACTACAAAGAAGTTCATGCAGTTTAATAGCAAAGAACAGCAAGCTTCAGATTAATCATTGCGTACAGATTGATCACAGATATAGACAACATTATTATTCATTTTCATAAAAATAGCTGCTTTCTTTCACTTCTTGTGCTTTTCGGCTTGACATTCTAACACAGTGTTTCTCAACCATTTTAAGCAATGGCACACCTAAGAGCAAATAAAAATACCACAGCACACGTAGCGAAATGTTATTTTCTAAAGGAAATATATTTAAATGTTTTGAAATAAAAACATAGGTAAAAAAAAAACACACACACACACACACACACAAATATGAACTTACTTTATTTCAATGTTTCTATTCACCTGTTTGTGTAACTTATTTAGTGTGAAACCTGTACCTGGTGTTTTTCGCGATTTCTTCAATGTTTGGTCGAATGTGCGATAAGGAGACCCTCATTTCTTCTTAATGAATATTAAAACAAAATATTTAAAATGACATAATCGAAGAATAGTGAAAAGAATTATTTGAAAAAAAAAGTTTAATACTTATTCACTAGGGTGCCGCGACACGGCAATTGGGAATCACTGTTCTAAAAATTTGCAATATGGAAAATCTGCATAAATTTCAGTAATTACTCATAGTAACAGAGTTATGAGTTGGGGATAGATCGAATTTCTAAACTTTCTATAAGTTCAGAAATTGGTCATATCACCAAATGGTATAGACAGCTTTCCCATCGCCTGAAAATCATTTATGCACTTGAATATGACAACTTACGATAATACGCAAAGAGAAGCTATAGGTAGGGTTACAAATACTGTAGGCAGTTAGGTATTAATATAGAGGAAGTTCAAATAAATCAGAATACCCTAATAAATGACGTATAGATTGCTAGAGAGTATAAGACGCAATTAAAAAAGCAGGGAAATTCCATGGGGAAAGAGTATATATTCATGTATAAAACGTACCTGAAAGAAAATCATCAAAACTTGGGAAAAAGGAAAAAAAAGGAGAACGTTTTTTTTTTTTTTACTTTTGTGATTCGTGAACATTTGCATTACGAGAACCTGACACTTGGCGTATAAGGTAAGAAAATCGCCCCAAAACATTGAGAAAATAAATCGAAATAAAACTGAATAAATATAAACTTGTTTCTTTGCTTTTAATTCTTTCTTTTTTTTTTTTTTGACTGTCTGAAGTATTTCTTTCGAACTTATGTGTGTAGTCCTGAAAAGTCCTATTGATAGCGCTGAAAAGGACAGTTTATGAGGAATCCGGGTCATTTTTCTCTGCTCCTGGTGATCCGAAATCGGAGAGTGGAAGGTCGTCCACGCCAAACCCTTCAAACTCGCCTTCGTCCTCGGAACGTAAAACTAATATATATATATATATTTATCTTTGAATGATTTCCAAACTGACATAGGTGTTTAGACTCAACGAAATCCAGTTAAGGTTCAAACTCGCCTTCGTCTTCGGAACGTCAAACTGATATATATATATATATATATATATATATATATATATATATATATATATATATATATCTTTGAATGATTTCCAAACTGACATAGGTGTTTAGACTCAACGAAATCCAGATAAGGTACGGAACTATACGGGACTGAGAGAAAAATTATGAAGGATTTATTTCCCTTTTCCGATTTTGTCCATTTTGCGTCCTGGAAAAATGGGATTGAGTTCTAAACTAAAGTGTATGACGCAGCAGACTTTAGATATGATTTTGAATTAAAAAATGTGTCTTATTCACAAAAGATTATGGTATATATACTGTATATGCTCATGTATAGTGCAAGTGTTTATTATTAATTTTTTTACGCAAAAAATAGGGACTTACACTATACACAGGTAATTCATTTTCGGTGACACAACACACAGGTAAATTTTTCTGGTGGGGTTAAAATTCGTGCAAAATACATGAAATCGTCTTATACACGAGTATATTTTTAATGGTGCAAAAAAAAAAATAAAGAAAAGAAAAAAAAAAGGAAAACATGTCCAACGACTTCCTTCATTTGGTACTAATGACCTTCGGAAAAGACTTCATCTCTATAACCGACAGACCCAGACGCAGTTACATTTATCTTCAATTTTATTTCGCCTGAATTTTGATACAATGTCAGCTAAGCTAAAATATAATCACATTTTAAAAGGACAGAAAATTATGCTGTAAAAAAACTGAGATTCTTAACGCTGGCTATTTTTAGATATAAAATAAAGCATAATCAATTAAATACTTATAAAATCTCCAATTCGAATAAGCATCTAAACAATAGAAGTATGTGAACCATGCTTAATGGCTCTCGTCGTTCTGTGCATCAGGATGACTCAAACTGACTTGAAGCAGGTAGATTGGAGTTTAAACTTTTCTAAGAATATAAACATCAAATTATACCAGCCTTGAGGAATTTTAAAATCGTTTATCAGTTCCATTCAGTAAGTATCAATCTTTTTATCGGCTCACTTCGACAAGAAGAAAACCTTTACTACTGAGCAACTAGTTTTACCTTGTAAAATCTGCAATAACTAAGTGGTATCAGACAATTCTTGTTTTTTATAGTCTCAGTGTCAATGCTTGTTCACATCTGGTTGCTGACACCTACGTTCAGGGTGGGCGCTTGGTTCGGCTATATAAATCTTTCTCAACGTTTACCGTGTCTGACACCCAGAGCTTTCAACCTACCCGAACCCTAACCTAGGTTTTCAGCCCCTGACACGATCTCATTGACGTGTTCTTTCATAGCATTAGGAGCACCCTGGAAAAGTCCATAAAAAGTGAAAAAAATTCTAGTTTTGTGCCCGACGTGATCCTATGCGTACTATGTGACCCGCTTGGATATTTTGGGGTATTTACTTCCCCATCACCACCAACACCCAACCTCCAGTCACTTTGACTTGCAGGTGCAAAGGGACAAAACGATATATGTAAGCGTCTACTGCTCAACGCACACATATGTGCATGCTTCAGTGAAAAAAAAAAAAAAAGATTGAAGGCTGCGAGGTTTGGTGCACCAGATGGTTCACTCGTTACTACACATTTGACGAAGAACAATTTTTTTTCTAAATCCGAGCTATGAATCCGCCTTTAGTGGTTAGTTTACTTAATAAAATATATCTCTCTATATCTGTAGGTTTTGTTTAGAATAATTTAGAAGACTGAATGTAAAGCGCTAAAATGTACTCGTCCCAACCAAGAAATCCTTCCTAAAAATAATCATTCAGTCAGATCTTTAGAAGTGGGTTGGTACGATAATTTTTCAGCACCCTGAAGAAGTCGTTCCCCCAAATAATCTCTTGAACATTTAGTCAGATTTTTAGAAATGGGTTGGGTCATACTTTTTCAGTACTCTAAAGAAATCCTTCCCAAAAATCTCTTGAACATTTAGTCAGTGTGTTGAGCTGTTAATTTTTCGCCACTTTAGGTTTGGTTTTTCATATAAAAATACAAGGATGGATCAGTAAGTACGTAGCATGACACATTATCAGCTGTATAATATTTTCACTGTATAATGTTCGATCTAGGTGATGAACATTCACCATTGAATTACGTGCATTGACTTACATCCGGGAGCAAGGCCTCCGATCAGGAGATTGGAGTTTTTGAGGAGCGTGGGACCACCTCTTAATTGCTGTTGTTCCCATGTCCACCCTGACCCGGGTGGTAGCACCTGTTAGTGTCTCAATTATGGGAAAATAGCTAACTCCCAAACTGAGGTCAAAACGCTATGCAAGTATAAAAATACATTTTCATAGTTAAAAAATTGCCAGCAATACATTTTTGTAAAAAAAATTTAAAAAAAAAAATTACCAGCAATATATTTTTGAAAAATAAACTACCAACAATACATTTTTGTAAGAGAAATTAAATTTCGGCATTGAATGAGCCATAAGGAGTTGATATGTCGCCAAACAAACAAACGTTCATTGACAAGAAAGGAGATTATGTTAAGAAATATTGTATAAAATAGCTGTTTTTTTATCTGTAGGCTACGGACTTAATGATCTAATTACGAGTCTTCTTTCCTTTATGATCTATTATTTATCATTACTGTACAGAAGAAAAAAAAGATCTATCCGGGTAAAGAGGCTTCTTAGAGGCTGCCCTTCTAGTAGAGACTCACATTGCACAGTTAAACTCTGAAACTGAATAGTCACATAAAGAAAATCATACGATGAAATGACTAGTGAAATCATTTCTTTTAGTTTCTGGTTTCAATTTTACGATTTTTCTTTTAGTCAGTCCCTGTGTCGAAATAAATAAGCACTTGTGTGCGATATTATCGAGAAAAGCGACGATTTTCTTAGTTCCATAATATTTGATTTAATTTCTGCTACTCTAGTAACAGACTTGGAAAAAAAAGATAACCGATTAAAAATTAGGAACTGAAACATTTACAAGGTAGACATCTTTTCACTCGGTTAGCAAAATCTTCTGAATAAAATAATAATCTTTAGTCACTTGTATTTAGAAAGAGATAACTTTCTTCAGTTCTTACAATGTAATTTGTAGTTTTCAATGAAATAAACTTTTCAACATTATTAAATTACAGCATATTCCGTTCGATATATTTGTATTTTTGTTTATTATCGTAATTAAGGCTATATATTTCAAATCATAGTAAATGCAGAAATTTACAGAAAACCATTATAATTTAAGAATAAAACACGTAGTAAGTTATATTTCAATATCCAGAGTTTTCTGTTTCAACGCCTGTTTGATTAAACCAGAACGAAATTCAATGATTTGAAGCCCTTTATCCTGAAAAATAACACTTCTGCACGTTAAACACTATTTCCGGTCTAATTCTGCTACACTCTATGACAATCAGCGTAATGGGCCACATGTTTAAGTTTATCATCCAGATTCTGATGAAAAGAGTGCGTAATAGAATTTGACCGGAAATAGGATTAGGATAATGTGATTTCGTTAAAGACACTAGAGCAAAAGTGTATTTTGATCAGAATGATATCAGAACAACCAATGCAAATGCAGAGGGATATATATCCTTGTGCCATACACGACGCAAAAATAATTTTCTAAGGTACGACACAAAGATCTATTTAAACTAGTTGGAAAACATGATTTATTTGAGAGAGACATTAAAATATACAGGAAAATTAACTAGGAATAAACTGCCTGCATACGAATAGTAAATGAATTCAGCAAGTACACAAAAATGTGGATAGTGCGACTAGGTCTTCTTAACTGATTTATTTAAGCTATACAGCGAAACGATCCTAAGAGAACTAGAAGTCCTACTAGGATTGATTATTGGTGGACAACATAGGATACACAGATGACACTAGCAAAAACAGAAAGAAAATTACAGGAACTCCTACACAAGGAAATAAAAAAGTGAGGAGAAAGGGAAGAGGCACGGTGTAGTAATGGATAACAGCTCGGACTGAGGAATTCCAGCCGAATCCATTACATTCACTTACGTGCTAATCCCCTTGGGAAAGGTATGAATCCTTTTCTTCTCCCCCAGCTATGGATAAATAGCAGGACAGGCCGGGTTTTATAGCCTTGGATGGCAACTGGTCTACCGCAGAAAGAAATGGCAACCTACTGCGGGAAAAAAAATCTACCTCGTCAGTCATGTATCGAAAGATATATGATCGCCTAAGCGTGTATCACGCATGGCACATAACTGACTGAGAAGAAGTGACTAATTGTAAGAAGACAGAATGCAAGGTCGTTAGCAAGAGGGAGAGCCGAAGGTGCGAGGTACGAATTAGAGACGTCAAAATCATGCATATAAAGAAATTTAACTATCTTGGAAGTGTTATAACAGAAAAAAATCTGACACCGAAATACGAAGGCACAAAGTCTGAAGAAACAAGGAGATTTCCTTATAAACAAAGAAAAGAGGATGGACAATATCCTCGCGTGAAGATGAGACCTGAAGTGGCAGATATATGGTTCTACAAAAAGCGACTGGGAATAAATTGTACAGAATATGTGAGCAACCAGGAAGTTTTAAAGGAAAGGAAAATAAAAAGGACACATATACTTAGAATCAGAAAGAATCAAATGAAATTTTGGTCAACACAAAATGAGAAAAGAAAACTTGGTAGTTTGACACTCACGTGAAATGTTGAAGGCATGTTGAAAAAACATCGAGTAAGCAACGTAACAAGCATGTGCAAATAAATGGCAGAGCAGAGAATCGGCGGGATAGTAAGAAGACAAACATTGATTAAAGCAACAAAAGACAGGAAGTTACGGAGAGCCATGATCGTCCACGTCCTGAAAACGCCACTTAAAACGAAGTTTGTATCTCTACGAATCTTTAGTGGAATTTGATTTACAATTCTAATATTTTTTTATAAAATGACAGTGGATTACAGTATAATCTCTTTCTCTTTCTCTTTCTCTTTCACTCTTTTCGCACGCGCGCAATCGCACACAAACAATACAAAAAAACAAACAAACTTACACCGCTGATAAGTGTATGAAACAAAAACGAGAAATATAAGCAGTCAATTGCTGATATCACCTGAAGAGTTGACGGAGGGGTTCGTCTACGAAACTCTAGAGTCAGGATGCTGAACCTAACATCAATCAGTTAAAGGACAAACTTTTATTTATATTAATTCTATTATATATATATATATATATATATATATATATATATATATATATATATATATATATATATATATATATGAAGAAATATAATTTTAAGGTGTGCTATATTTATGGGATAAAGTGCTCAATATCAGAGATAGAGCGTATGTAAATATAAATATAAAAGTGAACATTGAAGTCAACCATCAGAAGCGACAGACTGTTTCATATATATACCCTTAGTATGCAATATAAAATTAAAATATCGACGCACGCACTTCCATAAGCTATTTTGTATAAACTATGCACAGTGACTCAAGTATAACGGAAGCAATTCGATGCTTATGAAAAATGTGGCGGTTAAAAAATTTTCGAGACATTTTTTTCTTTTTAATTTTAATTTTAATTTTATTCTTTATACCTGGAATTATTTTTAATTCATGGTTAATTAAAATGTTTATTTTTTATTGTGAAATATTAATGTAAATGCTTTTTTTTATTTCATTATTTTTGTTTTTTATTTTTTATTTCTTATTCTTAATTATGTATGTTTTTTGTTTATTAAATTTATTTTATTTCATTTATTTATATTATATATCATTATTTTTTGCTTCTTTTGAATTTTGTGAATATTTTTTCTGTTTTTACTACGTTGCTTTTGTTTTGTTTTGTTTATAGCATCGTCGAATTTTTTTTCATCTTTAAATTTATTATATATATTTTATTTATTATTTTCCATGGTTTCCTCCTTTTTTATGAATTTATTGTTATCTCAGAAGTCACTAACATATCGATTATTGACTGCATTTCTTTCTATCATTTCTTTGTAACTGTTCATTTTTAATATTCTCAGCTGCTATATTTTATTTATTTATTTTTCTTTTGTCAAAAACTTCATCCTTAAATCAGTTACACAGAACAGATTTTTCGAACATCTTTCCTCTTTGATGCTGATATCAGATATCATAATAAATTCCTTTGAAAATTGATTCTCGGAACGTTTTGATGAAAGATCGATTGCTACTCTTTCTTTTCATGTCTGTAATGCTATCGCCATGGATTTTGTATTTTGTATTTGTCATCAATCGGACAATATTAAATGCTGCGAGTTGATATGAATTCATCAAAGATTTTCCGTCTTTAAATTGATTATAACCCATAAAAAAGTAGCACAGTGTTCTGTTAAAGAAGCAAATAGTCTGGAAAAATGATTCTAATTCTAAATAAACATAGAAAATTTATTCTTTATTCCTTAATATTTTCTTCTTTTTTTCTTGTGTTCATTCGTTTTCTCTTGACTATGCGTTCGTTTTTCTATATTCTGCATGAAATTATCTTTCCCTATTTCCTCTCATTACTTTTTATTTCTTCTTTCCTTTTCTCTCACATTTGTTTTCTTTTTTAATTTCTCTCCAATTAAATCTCATGTCATCTTTCTTTTTTTCTTTCTTTCTTTCTTTCAATTACTCTCTCTCTCTCTCTCTCTCTCTCTCTCTCTCTCTCTCTCTCTCTCTCTCTCTCTCTCTCTCTCTCTCTCTCTCTCTCTCTCTCTACCGAACAATAATACGCTATTTATGAGCGAAAAACCCACATTTAGTGGGCCTAAACTGTCATTTTGACTTATGAGAAGACATCGGATTTCTTTACCTCCTCCTGTAGAGAGTGTTAAATAACCCATAAATCAGATGAAAATCTCTTCAGAGTGAAAAATAATTCCAAGGAACGTTTACCACTTTCTAGTTATTTCTCTCTTTCGATACTTATTTATTTTTTTCAATCAAAGTTTCTTTGCTATGTCAAAGTAGATGTTGTATGAGGCCCATTTTTGCACAAATTCTGTGCACTCAATGAAGATTGCACATATAACATTAGTTGGATGGTCAGCACTAATTTCCGAACATTGCTCTTAAAAAAGAAACCATCAATCGGAAAACAAAGTTCGCAGTTGTTAAAGTTGGTAGTACCTGACCAAAATGATAATTATTTGAGAGAAAAGTTTTTCATCGATTTTTTCTATTAATTTAACGATAATTTTTAATTATATCTGTTATTTTAGGTTGAAATAGTTACCAGTGACTTAAGACAACATAAAGTTGAATATATATATATATATATATATATATATATATATATATATATATTGGTGAAAAATGTATGACAAAGTGGAAAAAGTTTTCTTGTTACGCAAAGTCATCTACAGAAAATTTGCACCTTGGCTCTTACAATATTTCACCATTCCTGGCAGAACTTCTGTTATCACAGTATGGGATATCTACTAAGAAAAGTGATGCAAAGAAAATGAAAAAGAATATAAATTAAATAGTTAGATTAAAAATAAAATTTTTAAATTCCCATCATCCTGCGTCCCTGCGCATGTGTAGTCTCGCCTACATAACAAATTTAGTCCGATTAATTCCTAAAGGACGAAAAGCTTCACAAGAAAACTTTTTCTACTTTGTCATACAATATATATATATATATATATATATATATATATATATATATATATATATATATATATACAGGTATACTTCACCATACGTTGGTAATTTGTTCGAGGAGAGGCGACCTAAGTTGTATTTACTTGTCTCTGAATTTACTTGTCACTAGGCTAAACTGCAAATAACCATGCCCAGTTTTTTTTTATTTTGTAAATGCATTTTTAATAATATATGATCAATAAGAATCTACTTTAAGCTTACAAGCAAATAACTTTTAAGAAAAAAGTAATCTAGATTTACGAATACATGTATGTACATACTTGTAAATGTAGATGATTACAGTTTGGCGATGTTTACAGTACCTCGCGCACTCTTTATTTTATTTGTAAATGTGTTTTGCTCTAAGACATTGTATAAAAAATTCTTTTGTAACAAATACAGTCATAAAATTATTTTGCGATAATGCAAAATAAACTAATTTATGTTAAATATACCAATATTTACATTCAATGTGTTTATTTACATCGTGGACATAGATGGCTGTGGATCATCAGCATCAACAGCTGATTTTGAATGTTGTTGTTGTTCGGTACATTTATTTTAATAAGAAACAGATCGAGAGTTCCTTGAATTGTATTTTTCTTTTCTTCAAGGATTACATGATAAGGAACACAAGCTTCGTGACAAGCGTGCATAACTTTTGAAAGGTGTTGACTATTTGGGTTCATATCCCCGAAGATTTGAAGTCCTTTTTCAAAAAAAGCAAATACTTTCTGCATTTACTTACGGAAAAGTGACGTGGCTCAGGTTCGACTCCTTCTTTTTTTGTTACTCGTTGAGCTCTGTCAAATCCTCGTTCATTAGGGGCTACTTGTCTTTTCAAATAATCTATGAAATCATCCTCCTCCAAATCCATTTCCAGCTCTTTGCTCCCGGTCACCAACATTTTGTTGATTTCAACATTATCAAACACCTTGAAATCATTCACGAATTTCGGGCATAGTTTTTTCCACACACCATTCATAGCCGTGTTCTGAACATCACTCCTTGCCGCTGCTATGTTCTGTACAGCTTTATATATGTCATACGTCTTCCAAAAGAAGTGGGCATGACTCATCAAGACCAGTTGCAGCTATTGCTTGCTGCAACGTACGCTTCATATAGTAACGCTTGAAGATTGCAATGACTCCCTGATCCGTTGGTTGTATAAAAGACGTGGTGTTCGGAGGGAGTACACGACGATAATGTTGGGGTGAAAATCTACAATGTTTTTTGGGTGGCCAGGAGCATTTTCAATTATTAATCATATCCTAAAAGCAGTCCCCTTCTTCTTGCAATAGTTTTCTGCTGCCGGGATAAAATGATTAAAGAAACAATCTTCAAAAATAACAACAGTCACCCATGCTTTTGGATTAGCCATCCATATAACAGGAAGTTGTGTGCATGATACGGGGGTTGTGTGCATGATACACCGGCAATGGTTTTGATTTAACATCTTCAGCACAATTACCTCCTAACATAACAGTCACACGTCCTTTTGAGACCTTGTATCCTGGAATTGATTTTTCTTCTTTTGAAATGAAAGAACGGTCCGGCAACTTTTCCCAATATAATCCAGTTTCGTCAACGTTAAAAATCTGTTCAGGAAGAAACCCTTTTGCTTCAATGATCTTAACCAGTGCTTTAGGAAAATCGGCTGTTGCTTGTTCGTCAGCTGATGCAGTTTCACCTTGCTTCTTAATAGAGTGATAAATTCTTTGTTCTTTAAATCTCATAAAGCAGACTTAACTCGCTTTAAACTCTACATATTTCTCATATGGGTTTTTTTTTGTTCAGGTCCTCAAACAAAGACAGCGCTTTCACTTGAATGATTTCTTGACTAATAGCAGCACGCTGATGATTCAACCTATCAATCCAAAGAGAAAGAAGTTGTTCCATCTCTTCAAAGATTTTTCCTCTTTTTTTATTGAGAACAGTATTCTTCATCCCTGGGGCATCAGATTTGATATGAGCCAAAATCTTATCCTTATTGTGAACAATCGTTGATACAGTTGTCCGACTCGCTCCAAAAGATCGAACAATCGATATATTACCTTTTCACCTTTTTCATGGCGTTTTATCATAGTAGGTTTATCGTCCAGTGTTATAGCATGACGCTTAGGATTTGCACTAGGAATTTTCTTAGGAGTCATTGGGACAAAATACAAAGTCACAAATGAATGAGAATGAGAGATTAGGCAATAAGTACACATATAACGTGCATATGACTAAACTAAACTGGATTTCAATTTCGCGAGAATCACGAGTGGCACAGACAAGGACGCCAAACTACCATGGAAAAAGCCAAAAGAAAGCTTAAAGAGCACTAAATAAAACGGCAACACAGAGACACAGATGTTTTCATATTTCCTTCTCTAGGATTTATGATGATTATATTAACATTTACTGCAAATATACATATTTTAATATGATTTTATATACTTTTATTCTTATTTATTGTACAGTAATGTAATTTTATGTGCTTTTAAGTTTTTTTGCGATATTAAAATTTCAATGTTTGTGGCAGACAAACGTAAATTTGAATAAAATGACTTAAACTTGATTTTTATTTTTCCATATATTTTTTGACAAACGACGTATAATCGAGAACGACTTAAATCGAAACGACGTAACCTGAGGTATACATATATATATATATATATATATATATATATATATATATATATATATATATATAAGTATAAATTCCAATAACCAAAAATTATTATTCTTAAAAGAGTTCTCAATGCAGAGTAGAGCAAATATAATTATATATTCGAAAATTATAACATAATTGGAACTGGGTCATTAAGAAGACAGTGAAAGATGATCAAGATAATTTTTTATCGGCTAAAATTTGAAATAGAGCTTACTAAGGCTATGAGGAACTTTGAAATTCACATGATTTTGGGTTGAAGGCAGCACTCGTGATAATCGTGAACGGGCCAAGGGTCGATTTATGATCAGCCAGCTTTATCTATATAAAGGCACACATAAATCTGTTGACAGAGTGGTTGTCTCGTCTGCCGTCGAGTGCAGTCGAGCTGGATGGAGAGAAGACGGAGATTGAAGCGACGTCAGAGATTGGAACCAAAGGCCCGCTAACATATTTTGTTGATATAAGTACGAAGAAGCGAATTACTCCTCCAACAATCTAAAACTGCTAATGCTACTATTATTACTACGACTGGAAACGGAAACGTCGAACAAGCTACAATAATCAAAAGGTTGTTTTTGGGTTCGTCTGTCGTCGAGTGCAGTCGAGCTGGGTAGAGAGATATTGGAGACTGGAAGTAACGTCAGAGATTGGAACCAAACGCACGCTAACATATTTTGTTGATATGAATATAGATGCTTCTGCTACCACGAAGATTACTACTACTACTGTTACTACCACCGTGGAGGAACGCAACTATAAAATTTAAGCCGCGCACAGAACTATTTATCGCTCTATCGCAAGAGTCGTATATCGTTCTGAGACGATTTCACAACAAGCTAATCACAACCCACTCTCTCGGTGTCTAGAATCCAGTGTATGAGTTTTTACGTCAATTATTTTCTTTTCTGTAACCCGTTTCTTTTCTATACTATTCTATTCTGCTATATTAAAGACATTAACAAATCAACCATTGAATAGTTGTTTGTCCGGCTTTCTGCAGATATATATATATATATATATATATATATATATATATATATATATATATATATATATAGATAGATAGATAGATAGATAGATAGATAGATAGATAGATAGATATACATGGAACCGCACCTGTAGACACAAACCAAAGTTTACATACCTACACATACGCAAAAACAAGCTCACATATGATAGGTGTCAACACACATACACACACACACAAACACACGCATATATATATATATACATATATATATATACATACATATACATACCTATAATTATAAGTACAGATATATACGCACATACACATAAACACATACACATTAAACCATACATATACATACACACACACACACACACACACACACACACATATATATATATATATATATATATATACATACACATATACATGTATCCCTACATACATATAAATAAACATATACATACATACAGAAGTACACCTAATTAGAAATATACATACACAACACACCATATATATATAAATACATATATATGAAGAAATATAGTCTTAAGATGTGCTATATTTATGGGATAAAGTGCTCAAAATCAGACATAGAGCGTGTGTAAATATAAAAGTGAACATAGAAGTCAACACTTAGAGGCGACAGTCTGTTTTATGCTAGATACAATCGTCAGGATATATATACATATATATATATATATATATATATATATATATATATATATATATATATATATATATATATATATATATATATTTACCCTCCTCTCCTTTTCTCCTCCGTTTTTCCTTTTTACCTTCTTTTTTTTATAAAAAAAATCTACGTACATATATATACATATATACATCCAGCAGTACAAACACGCACACACACATACACACACACACATGCAGACACGAACAACACAGTTACGTACACCAACACAGACCCAGATCAACAGGAGGACCATCAAGTGATAAAAGTAATAACCTATTAAATTTACTGTGACATATCATTATCGTTGAAAGTATTACAAGCCCTATAATAAGTTAAATTTATAACGGTGTTTACAGTTAACGGTTAGTTCATATCTTTGATTTAAGAGATGGGTCTTATTTTTAAATCTAATTATTTCAATTTTTTTCGATATGACATAGATAACACGAGGCATATAGGGAGTTACATGTTCGAGCTCTCCTGATTAATTTCCATTTAACAGTAGGTGTTTTATTCTTTTCTTTTATACTCCAAAATACTTGGATAATGAAGTCTTGTACTTATAATTACTGCTATTAAAAGATTGCATATGCTCCCGCCAACGTTCCTTGACTGGATTCATGGTGCTACCGATGTAATTTTTTTTTATATTTGGGTTTTCTAGTGTCTACACTAGAAAACCCAAATATTAAAAAAAAAATACTATAGTACTAACATAAACTAGTCAAACAATTATTCTGTAGTGGACAATTATTTGGATTCCTACAATTGCACAAGTTGTTATTTGTGTCATTATACTTAGTAGTACTGCTTGCAACCTATGTATATGCATGTAGGTATATATATATATATATATATATATATATATATATATATATATATATATATGTATGTATGTGTATGTGTATGTATATGTATGGTTGAATGTGTATGTGCGTATATATATATGTACTTATAATTATAGGTATGTATATGTATGTATATATATGTATATATAAATATGCCTGTGTGTATGTGTGTGTATGTGTGTGTTGACACCTATCATATGTGAGCTTGTTTGTGCGTATGTGTAGGTATGTAAACTTTGGTTTGTGTCTACAGGTGCGAGTATATATATATATATATATATATATATATATATATATATATATATATATATATATATGCTTGGGTGTGTGCGTACTTATATATGTGTATATGTGGATGTGTTGATTTATACATGATTATATATATGTATATGTGGATGTATGTTCGTATGTCTTCGTATATGTATGTATATCTTAGTGTCTTGGAATGCATCATCAATACTAACGAAAATATACTTTTGTTTGTATGTGTTTTTTAATTACTTATAGACTTAATCAATAATTGTGTCTTGTTACATTTTAAAATTATTATGGACTTTACTGTACTTTATCGTCAATAAGATAATATTGTAAGAATATGTATAGGTTTATGTATGTATGTACCTATTTATGTGTGTATGTGTGTATATATGTATATATATGTGTGTATGATTAAGTTTGGAATTTTTGTTTTTATATATTAAATGGTGTTATTTTTATACGTATATATCTATTTTAATGTCCTTTCTTTCCCTATTTTTGTTTCTCTGTTATATTAGACCATTTTTATCTATGCATGTTTGCCCGTATAAGTTTTATTTTAATAAGTGGTTAGAATTCGTTTAATAACACTTTCAATCTTGAATATTTCTTGGTTGTTGTATCGGAGTGTCTATGTCAATGTATGTGGGTGTATGTACGTGTCTTTATCGGTGTCTGTGTGTGTGGTAGCTTGGATGCACCTTTCATTTTGTATGTATGTGTTTTTTTTTGTAAAACGTCGTGGAGATATTTCCTGTCTCGTCATTTTCTTTTGTGTGTATATATCTAAATACGTCTGCGTGCTTATGTATTATAATCTGATTGTCTTTTGCAAGATGTCATCCTCCCCTGCCTATGTTTAGAATTCAAATGCATCTATGTTGTCATGAAGTTCAGAGCAACAGTTGATCTTAACGTTTATTCCAACTTAATTTCAATAAAAACAAAATTAATAGAATAACATAAGTATTTTTTATTTTTTCCTCAGTAATTTTATAATTTTAAACTTAATAGAGATTAAATTTAAATTTTAAGATGGGTAATTTTTAATTTTAATTTCAGATTTTATCGTATGATTTAATACTTATTAGTTAGAATAAATTCTATTATAGTCTAACCCCAACATTAAGGCATTAAATAGTTATTATAACCTTAGTTCGTTGTCAAGTGTTTTGAATTCTCGTATACTTGTATTTTGATTGGTCATTCCAGCTTATGTAACAGTGTTTCCCCTTGCTAGGGGTGATTAATTGATTTGAACCTTTTAAAACCCTTCATTCTACAGTCAACATCATCACTTGATAAGACACTAGAAGTGTTGAAACAAAATGCCTATTTTTGTAGTGATTTTATAACATATTTATGTTATAAGTTTCGAATATGCATATATATAATATAATAAAAAGAAAGAACAGGAAGATATATATAATCCGGTGTTCTTAGTGATATTTTTATTTTTACAAAACAGTGCTCAGTTTAAATTTACAGAGCATAAATATTATAAATTAACTGATTTAAAATATGGTTTCCTCGCTGCACAGGAAAAACCGAAGCTAAAAACTTCAAATTGAATTATATAATTAAATTAAAAGCATTAGTTCTGTTTCATCTTCAAGCGAATTTTGGAATAATTTATTTTTAAATTTACTGATTTATTTTAAACGTACATACAATTCATATTTTTTTATTTCCAAGGATACAGAGAAATCCAATCATTTATTCAGGGGTGGTAGCGTGTTCATTTTTATTAACTATTATTGTATCAATTATGAGTTACGTTCGAAAAAGAGGTTAAGTTTAGGGAGGGTAGGGGTGCATTTTTCAACGAATTTTGACATCCGTTCACCGCATGCCGTCTGTTTTTTTATCAACGACAAAAAGGTTTTCAGCATTTTTTCCCGTTAAATTCGTACTTGTATACTTAAAGATTCTTTCTAAAAGGGTTGTTTGGGTTAGAATACGTTATATTGAACTACAATTTTAAAATCTTAATTTTACTCTTAATTACTAATATGCTATATTTCTTTTTAAATCAAATAAATGTAATAGAATTACATAAATTATTTAAAAATTATTATTGCATATCAAATATAAGTATGTATATTATCAGCTCCCATTTTTTTTTTCATTTTTAAATATTATTTAAGAAAAATTTTTTACAATGTCGGCAAAGAATAGCTATTTCATTTCTATCATTCAGTAAATTTTTATTTTTTATAAACTTAGTAATATATTGTTTCTCATGTATGTACAACGGACATGGGTCATTTAATGACCTACATATTCTAGCTTTTCTTATTAATTTCCATTTTACTGTAGGTGTTTTATTGGTTTCTTTTAAGAGCCAGAAATATTTCGATTGGGACGTCTGATTTCGGTATTTATTTATCTTAAATGAAGTTTGATGTTAATTGAATCTCTTTTTGAATTCTATTGAGAATCCCGATACCATAAAAATCAATATAGGCTGCACAAGACATGAGTTCAAAAAAGAAAGAGTAACACCAACATAGAAAGCTGTGTATCTATATTTCATAGACTACGCAAAAAGCATTTGATAAAGTACGACACAAAGATCTATTTGAACGGCTAGGAAAAATTCATTAGAACAATCCAGAAGATTTACTGAGTGCAAACAGGCTGGCCTGCGTACGGATAAGAAATTAATTCAGTAAATACACAAAAGGAAAGAAGAAGCGTAAGGCAAGGATGTCTTCTCACCAGATTTATCCAACCTTTACAGCAAGAAGAAAAGACTAGCTATAAATTATAAGAAGACAATGTATGATCGATTGGTTGATTTGCTTTTCACGTCTTATCAACCTTTTGCGGGTTATTTAAATCCAGAAAGTATTTTAGATTGTAAGAATTTTTTTGACATAATAATGATTTACTGATACAAGTTCTACTAATTAGCTCATAGCTGGCGGAGAATAGCTGGATTTGTACCTTTCCCAATGGTATTTGCTCGTAAGTGAATGTAAGGAATCCGACTGGATCGGATCTCTGATTTCCAATTCCGTACCGTTATCCACTACACCACCTGCACATTCAAATTTACAACAACTGGTATTCCCAGACGGTCACCCATACAGGCGTGACATTGCTTAACTTTGGTGATCGTAAGAGAACCGATGTTTCAATATGATGTGGCCGTAAGCAGACAGACTGTATGATTGACAACAAGAGGAAGAGCACAAGACCCCAGCCACATATTGGATATGTCAAAATCACGCAACTGCAGAAATATCTGGCAAGTCTTTTAAGAGATGATAGAAAGTATGACACTGAAATACGAAGCTAAACTATTAAGAAACAGAAAAAAAATAGAAATTAATATTGAACTTCTATGTAATGTTATTCCCCCAATATGGTAGTGAATGATGAACAATCTCTCCACAGTTGAAGAGAGAACTTGAAAGAACAGATATGCGGTTGTACAGAAAGACGCTGAGAATACCATAGACAGAACATGTGAGCAACGGGAAAGTTTTAAGGAAAATGCACACAAAAAAAACACACATGCTTAGAATCAGAAAGAGACATTTTTAAATTTCTGGGACATGAAATGAGGAAAGAGGAGTTAGAAAATTTGACAGACACAGCACATATTGAAGGGAAAATGGGTAGAGGGAAACATTGAGTAACCTACACGTAACAAGCTAAGATGACAAAACAGGGAAAGTGAAGGATTATCAAAAATATTTCTAAGATCTACAAAGGATAGGAAGTTTTGGAGAATTATGCTAGTTCACGTTCAGAAGGGACACGGAACAAAAAGAAGTAATAGTACTTTAATCAACAGATGTAAAAGGTAATGTAAAAAAGAATATATTTTGCTATAAATATCATATTTAGTGCTATGGAAAATTACAGATAATGAGTTTTTTTTCTATAAATAAACCTACTGAAAACTATAATTTGTTCGTTTTTTTTCTTGTGTGTGTACTGTACTATTGCTATATGGGCTTAAAAATTATACACACACATTATATATATATATATATATATATATATATATATATAAATTATAGACACACATTACATATATATATATATATATATATATATATATATATATATATATATATATATATATATATAAAGAGAGTGACTGCAAGTACTTCAAACTCCAATTGGCCCACCATAAAGCTGATCTACGAACGAATGTATATTGCGCTGAAGAGAGCTGTGGCGAAAGCAACGCTCATACTTTGCTCTCTTCTAAGGAGGGCAGTAAGGGGTGCTCTTAAAATAAGAGCGATAAATTTAAAGTTGTTGTCGAAAAACTGACACATTCAAGTGGTCAAATCTACAGTTAGCTTTACCTAATGTTTTTGATTTTACTAGTATGCGTATGTACTACACGTATTTACATTCTCGTAGTTCAGATTAGTATACCCTTTTTTTTAAAAGTTGTACTTGTCGATATTTCGTGCTTGTTCGGCCACATTTATTACTCTGTTATAACTCCACATTTTATAAGTGCTATACAAGTTTGGGTAATGAGCCCTTCATTTTCGTTAAAGATCATAACAGGCCAACTGTCTGAAATCGTATGTAAATAGTTTCAAGTCACCGTTTTTGATAATGCCAACTGGTGATAGTATGCAAACCAGACATTTAAGAGCCTCTAACCTCTTGGAAATCATTTATTGTTCTAACCATTAAGTTTGATATTAAAGATATCAGAAGATATTAAAGATATCAGAAGATATTAAAGATATCAGAAACTGAACATCGAATCTGAAATCTCTTCAGTCACCGCCGCAAGGTTGTTTCGCTGTGTCTTTTCTATAAATACTTTCATGGTAATTTTTCGGATGACCTCTTCGCTATGGTACCAGGACTTTTTGAATTTAAGACCAATGCTTGACTGGCGTCGAGATCTCATCAATTTACAGTTGAAATGGCTGGATGTAACCGTAAATTCAATGCTAACAGTTTCTTTTCTTGCACTTCTCGCTTGTGGAACTCCCTTTCGGCCGCATCCTTGCCAACTTTAATTTGTAAAAATTTAAATGCAATGTCAATTGCTATCTACTGTCCTTCTGATTACTCTTTTCTCTTCCTGCTCTATTATTAATATTTCTGTTCCTAATTCTTCCACACCCTGTAAGCCCTTGAGTCTTAGTGGATGATACTTTTTAAAATAAAATTAAGAAAATGGGAAGACAGCCAAAAAGCACTTACACAAAATTCAGTTACTCGGAGGGTAGCGAATATTAGATTTCAAGCCAAGTGTATTCCTATAAATTGTTACATCAAAAATAGTCATTATAAAATGCAGCTAAGATACAAAACTAGGCATAAAGAAATATTTGACAATTTATTTTCAATCATGTATCAATGTCGACAATTGTAACAGCTACAATCCATTGTGTGTAAATAATTTCAATAATGATTATTAGTATTTAGTTAAATATAGTATGTTATTAAATACAAATGTTCTTTCTTTACTTCCATCATCCAGATTTAGTAATCAGAACACAACCACATACTTCTTGGTCACCAGTCGACTGCATTAACTAAATAGTTTTCCACTGTTCAATTGTGAAGGCTATAAGAAGTGTGGGTGTTGTCACCTTCATACCATGACCCCCTCATTCCCCAATCCCTCAACATCAAACGACTTGACCTACTAGGGCCAGTGTTCAACTATTCCTTTCTTAAACACTTTCTATTTTCCCTTTTTGGAACCAATTCTGCGCTTAATTATAATTATAATTAGGTGGTCAGCTTTCGGTCAAATACCAGTCTGCCGTCTAGTTGCCCGAGAAAGCTTCTGTGTCTGCAACCTTATCTTCATCATAAATGAATATCGAGACAGACAGACAGACAGACAGACAGAGAAGAGAGAGGTGGAAGCATAGATACATACTGAGGGACAGACGATCTCGCTTCAGTATAAACGTCCTTTCAAAATAAAGTCGATATGTTTTTCTTTTCAGAGTACAAAATTAATTCTGTAAGGGGTTTTCCCGCTATATGAATGCCCCCAGTGACCTATTTCGCCTATCTGTGAGGAGCATTAAATATTTTCAGGAGGCGGAAATTTGTGGAAGAAAAAAATTAAGAGT
This sequence comes from Acanthosepion esculentum, assembly GCA_964036315.1. Lineage (NCBI taxonomy): Eukaryota > Metazoa > Mollusca > Cephalopoda > Sepiida > Sepiidae > Acanthosepion > Acanthosepion esculentum. The sequence continues at coordinate 39,453,391 of OZ038501.1, forward strand.
CATAAAAGAAAATGTTGAAAGATGACAAAGAAAAATCAGTGCTAAAACAGCGATATAAGCAAAATTTCCCATAAGTCTTTGATTCATGCTTACAGGAATCATGGATCTTGCACAAATATACATTCACCGACAGAAACAAATGAGGAATTTTATTAAAACGATTACAGGAAAAGAGAAATGAAAAAAATCCAAGTATAAACAAAGTGAAAATTAAATCACAAATCGTAAGATTATTCCAATGAAACCCTTCCAAATGTAGTCCGCAATGATTTTCTGGGATATTTCCCGTTAATTCACCGTAAAATGTTAATTCACCCCAAAATAAAAAGAATTTATATTTAATAAATTACACATCAAATTGTCCCAGAGCGAGGCCTTTCCGTTGCACTCCAGTTGGGATGACCTTTGCGATCGCCACAAATGTGGGCGATACGGGTGCGCTATTTCTAAGTGTGAAGTCTCCATTCGCGATAAACAGGCAAAAAACAGATTTTTTCTTTAAATTGTAAAAAATTCTCTGTAAGCACCTGTGGACTTTCTATACGAAGGACTATTGAAAAATCCTCGACTCAAGATGACCATTGGACATTTTAGATTTGGGTAAATAAATTGAACCAAAAAGTTTTCAGCACCCCCTTATACATTTTGCTGTTTTTTAAAAATTCTGCTTATTATTGTTGTTATTGCTATCCTCCAGTCTGCACGGTTCCTACTGCCATCAAGATAATCTGATTTTTGCTCTCCCATCCCCCCAATCTACCCCGCAACATAACATAAACTGGACGAGGGATTCTTAATAGTTCTAAGTGTCACTCTAAGACTTTTTCCCTCTTTATCTTTTTTCTGTTGTGGCTCGTCTGATGACTGTGTGTTATTAGGCTAAGTGTGTTTACTCACATGTGTGTGCATAAATGCAAGGGGTGGTCAGGGGTTTTGTTTTTCGTACATTTCAGTGAAACGCATGTATCACGTATGTATTTGTGAATGTATATTTGTGGCGAGACTGTGAATTTGGTGTTTATGGTTATATGTTAGAATGTCGCTTTGCGAATATTTTAGAAGCAGAGTAGGTTTTACAGTGAGAGTACATGTGAACGCATAAGTTTGAGCTTTTATGGAAGATCTATGAACATATAAACCTGTAATCAAAAGCGAGAAGGGCAAAAACATCAACTGCAAGAAGACTAATTCATGGTTTTTAGCAAAAGGAACAGCCCAACATACAAATTACCAATAGATCAAACAAGTACAACAATCTGAATATTTGAGAAGTATTTTAACAGAGGTCAGAAAGTGCAACACTGAAATCCGGAGACACATTAGGGTAGTAAAAGTTACCTTCCAAAAGCTAAGCAAAGTATTAAGAAACAGGAAAATTTCGTTAGAAACAAAGAAAAGGCGACTGAACTGTTATGTAATATCAGTCTTCTTCTGTGGTAGTGAATGCTGGCCAATCTCCTCAAAAATGAAGAATAGACTTCAAGCAACAGAAATGTAGTTCTACAGAAGGATACTGAGAATACCATGGACTGAAAATGTGAGCAACGTCGATGTTAAGAAAAATGGGAAAAAAAGGACAATTATACGATTGTTTTGGAAAAGAAAAGATTTTTTTAAAAACAGAGTTTATTATTTTGAAATACCAGACCGCTTTATTTAGGGTTGGTATCATATCTCCAGGATCGGAGAAAATATATATTTCAGGAACAGAAATTTCTTGGACACCTAATGAGGAAAGAAATCCTGGAGAATTTGATAGTCACAGAACAGATTGATGGCAAAAAGGACAGAGGAAAACAACGTATAACCCACCTAGAGATAATGGATAGCGAAACAACGTTTAGTAGAGATAAGAAAAAGACAAAATTTATTAAGAACTACAAAGGACAGGAAATTGTGGAGAGCTATGATCGCCAAGATCCTGAAGGGAGACGGAAAAAAAAAGAGGAGGCGTCCTGGGCCTCCAAAAACTCCTCCACCGCACATATGATCTCATTATTGTTTCCAAAATGGCGAATACACAGGTAGGATTTCAGTTTAGGAAACAGGAAGAAGTCAGATGAAGAAAGGAGGATGGGGTAGCAATTCAAAGCCACAGTTGGCGGTTTTGTAACACTATAGGTCACTGTTAGGAGTTGAAAGGCATGTGACACTATCGTGACACTGGCAGTTTAGAATTAGGAATTAAAAAAAAAATGTCGATTTAGAATAAATAATTTGTTTTGGTAAAAATACGGCCGATTGCCGCTGGAATTATTTAGGTCGTATGGATTTCGGCAAACAAAGAGAGATTCTTGCAGTCGACTGTGCTGGTAGTTGAAGGCCATCTGTTGGCCGAGGACAGAATCTAAGCGAAACCAGAAAAGTAAACAAAAGGAATTGCTGAATGGAATGTGGAGTCTAAAATATGGTTTGGAGAAATGTAAATAATCTGGATTGTGTTTTGAAAATGAACAATTTGGGTTGGATTTGGTAAATCGATGACCAAAAGAAATTGCTGATTTGAAATATTGATATTTATTGACGAGAAGATTATTGTTTTGGAAAAGAAAAGATTTTTTTAAAAACAGAGTTTATTATTTTGAAATACCAGACCGCTTTATTTAGGGTTGGTATCATATCTCCAGGATCGGAGAAAATATTTAATTGATGAATACGTAATGAGCTTTGAGGGGTGAGCTAAGGGAGATGCGTATAAACCGAACGCTTGGTTGAAGCAGTCGCAGTATATAAGCGAGGGCGCCAGGGCCCGGCAATGGCCAGAAAACACCGGAAGAAGCCACGTGACCTGCTGCCGAAGAGAATTGCTGATGTCGAACCAGACAAGTGAATTGTTGACGTTGTGCCAAACAAGAGAATTTATGAAGAGAAATCACGACAACCTAACTCGTGTGAATGTTTAACCCATTTTAGAAGCAAAAGATATAGTGTCACGATAGAGAGCCGAATGGGAAGGGTTAATTTTGTGGGGATGTATGGGTGTCGATTCGAGAGTAATGACTCCTATTCTATTCTGTTGATTCTCGAAGTCAATGCAGATATTGGTAGTATAGCAAAAGTTGAATATTCCCACCTTTAATCCATAATCTTTTTCCTTATTATACATAGCACCTGTTTGGGAAACTGACTTACGTGATGAAAGTGCGTATGAGATCATCATCAAGTAAACATAATTATAAATGGTAGTTAGCAGACAAAAAAAAAATGCATTTTTGTTTTCATTCTGTCAATGCCAAACAGCTTCAGAAATAGATGTAATTTGTGCCTGGAAGAAAAAATTAAAATAATTAAATATAAAAATACTAGCCAGTGACCAAAGAAATGAGATCATATTTAATTGTCGCCATAAAAATTGATTTAAATTATCTTATAAATAGAATTATATTTTTGTATTTATTTTGCAGTCTTACAATTATTTTGCATTATTTGCTGAAAGTTATATTTTTTGCTTTGTGTGTATGTATATGTTTTTGTATATTTATGTATGTGTGTATATAAGTGCATGTGTATCTGTATATATATATATATATATATATATATATATATATATATATATATATATATATATATTCAAACATATTGCTAAATATAACAGACAGCGAATGTCTATTATGTTTGATCATGTGTTATGGGAACTTACCCATAATAATAATGGACTATTCCGAACATCATAAATACTGCGCCTCAAGAGGGAGCGGCGTCGAGAGTCAATCAGTCAGAGACAGAGTCGACAGTCAGACGATTACTGTAAGACATTGGAATAGTGATACTTGTCGAGACAACATAGTTCACTCTAACCAAACCTGATAGACATTACTAATACTTCTACTTCTTTGTACATATTTCTGTTTGTTATTGTTGAGTCTTGACTCAATGTTGAATCTCGCCTATTGCGTGGAATAATAATGCAACACAAAATGTACTTAGAACAAGAATGTATTATAACAAGAAAGTGTACACAATAAGTACATATAGTATTTCTGTATATTTCTGGGAAGACGTTCCTGGAGAATGTGTTGACTAGTCGCAGTCGATCAGAGTCTCTAATTGGATCTCGTGATTCCCTTCTCTCGTCTTCCGGTACCAACCATTATTTATATAGTTGGTAGTCACCTATGCAGTTTAGGTGGATCCCACCACAACAGTTATATATCTGTGTTATTCAATAACTGTGTTCGAGTTATTCTTCATTGGTTCTACCTCGGACCATCACCATGGTACAAGGAACTTGGACCATAACAAGTGGCCACGAAGTAACCCAAAAGAAAAACGAACTCTCTACTCGGAGGACATATTTCTTTTTATCCGTCGCACATAACAGTGGTCGACGAGTAAACTCTAAAAAAACACGTTCTACGCGAACACATAAAAAAAATAAAAATTTTCTTTTTGGATATCAATTTTACTGGCAACAAAGGAATTTTTTTTTGCGTACACAGGTTTCAGAATATCAGGTTACACTAAAGTAAAATACGTACACAAAATTATGTCAACATGGAAAATTTTAAGTCAACTATTGTGGAACTTATTAAAATCCAATTGGAACAGCAACAAAAGCACGAGCAGAAACATCTTGAATTACAAGAAGTATTTTCTACGTGTAATGTCAAATAAAGAGTAAAAATCCGAGAATAAAACAGTTCTCTCACAAGACGCTATTTGGAGTACTATCGAAGATTTTCACGTATGCACAACGAAAGGGTTGTAATTCCCAAAACATTACAAAAGCGAATCTTAAAGGATTTCCACAGAGGCCATCCTGGTAAAAATAGAATGAAGTTGCTAATGCGAAGCTATATATATTGGGAAAATATGGACCAGGATATTACTCAGATGGTGGAAATGTGCAAGGGTTGTAATTTAGCAGCCAAAGCACCGCCAATCATCCATAAGCCATGGCCAGAGACTGATCGTCCGTGGTCAAGAATACACGCAGATTATGCAGGGCCAATTGACGGTTTTTACTATTTAATCATAGCGGATAGCTATAGTAAATGGCCGGAGGTGTTTCGTTGCAAAAATCCTACTGCGGAAACTACCATAAATTTCCTCCACGAGGTATTCGCTCGGTTTGGTGTAGTGGATTGCCTAGTCACAGATAATGGAACACAATTCACATCAGCAGACTTCCAAGAGTTTTGCGAAATTTATCAAGTCAAACATATAAAATCCCCGCCTTATAACCCAAGATCAAATGGGCAAGCGGAGAGATTTGTTGATACACTCAAAAGAGCGTTACGAAAAGCCTACGATGTGCCTACGGAAAAAGCATTACAGCAATTTCTTCAGGTATATCGAATTACGCCAAATAATGCTACACCATCAACATTATCACCCGCAGAAGTGATGTTTGCTAGAAAAATCAGATCAGCATTTGATAAATTGCTACCAAGTCAAACGAAACAAGTAACACAGTCCTACGCACCAAAAAGAAAATTTCTCCCAGGAGAACTTTCTTTTTAAAGCATATAAAAATAATACATCTTACTGAGAGCAAGGGACAATTGAGAAAAGAATCGGCAATATGGTTTACATAGTACAGGGACAAAAATTCTCACACGTAAGACACGTAAACCAAATAAGGAAGAGACCATTACAGGATGCTAACGGTTCACCTCAAGAAGAGGTGATAGACATAATTTTCGATACATTTGATATAAAAAGACCGCAAACAATGCCAGAACCAAGAAAATCGTCCAGAAAAAGAAAGTTCACAGAGCCTTTGGAAATAGATCGAAAGAAAAAAAGATATTAAAAACCCCTGCTACGCAAAAGCATCGGAAGGTGGGTGTTTCGGGAACTTACCCATAATAATAATGGACTATTCCGGACATCATAAATACTGCGCCTCAAGAGAGAGCAGCGTCGAGAGTCAGTCAGAGACAGAGTCGACAGTCAGACGATTACTGTAAGACATTGGAATAGTGATACTTGTCGTGACAACATAGTTCACTCTAACCAAACCTGATAGACATTACTAATACTTCTACTTCTTTGTACATATTTCTGTTTGTAATATATCTGTGTTATTCCATACCTGTGTTCGATTTATTCTTCATTGGTTCTACCTCGGACCATCACCATGGTACAAGGAACTTGGACCATAACATCATGAGCCGTTCTAAGCTTCGTATATTGGCTTTAGTCTCGGGAGAAAATAAAGACAAAAATTGTCCAACATTTGAATATTTTTTATGCTGTTCTCCTATCTAAGCTTTCGACTCACATGAGCCATCATCAGAATGGTTATATGGACATTACAACAGATATGTTCACCATCAAAGTTGGCATCCTGTTATGTTTACATAGAATAACGGTCGTGGAATAGCAGACGCAGGTCGTAAATTCGTAATGCGGTTCTATGACATCGTACATAATCACCTGAAAGAAAGAAATGTTATCAACAGAATGTGTTTAGACGCAATGTAATATGTTGTGACTGGGTTGAAATGTAATTTTGTTGATTGTGGGTTGCTTTGTTTTAATGTAAATGGCCTCCAATATCTTAAGGTCTTTTTTACTATGTGTATATGTGAGTATTATTGTTTTATCAACTAAGATCGTCTAATATTATTCATGTGGCTATGTTTTTCTAAGAAATGTTCTTTAATGGAACTGAGATCAGAAATATGACAGGTAAGTCTACGGGAGAGCGTGGTTGTAGTAAAACCAATATATGTAGTGGGTTTATTATTAGTATCAGAGATACAATCTCTGAACGGGGTGTAAATTGGTACATTGATAAATTTATTTACTAATACCCCCGTCCATGAAGCGATTGACATTATCCGAGATGTATACAATAACACTTCTCCCCCATCCATTAAACCCACTATTTAAAAAAAATATTATTAGCATGTACCACTCAAATACCTTTTCATGACCCCCTAGGTAATATTTATAATCAAATACTCGGTATCGCCATGGAATCGCCTTCCGGCCCCTTTTTTTCCTAAATATTATATGGGGCATTTAAAAAATAAAATACTTAATGACACTAATGAACGTCCTATATATGTAAGACACATAGATGACATTTCATTTTAGCTAAAAAAATAATTATGAAATTACACAACTTATAAACAAATTTACACTAGAACGCAATATTAATAATAAAATTCCATTCCTTGATGTACTTATTGATTCCAGCACACATAATTTTACTTCTCTATATAAAAATCCTACTAGCAGGAACTTGTGTCTTCATAATTATAATAGTGAACGATAAAAGTTAGCTGTTATAAAAAAACGTAAATCCAACGCACACAAATGATATCTTCTTCCAAAACCATATTCTATAAATAATTACATAACATCAAACAAACATTCGTTAATAATGGATTCCCTAATTTCGTCATTGATCAACAAATTAAAATGTATCTTAATATACTTAATAATACCACTAACAAAATTGATAATATTAATAATAATTGTAACCATAATAGTGTACATCAAAATAAACATAATGCTATTAACTTATACTACTGTAAGCAAATGCATAATAATCCCATCCCCTTCCATATATAAGCTAAAATTATTTGAAAAAACAGAAAGTTTCATAAAAAGAATGAGATGGAAAGCCCACTTTTTAAACCAGGACCTTCAAAATAAAAATACACTCAAGGAAAAATACGGCTTCAAAACAAAAAAATCCCCCCCCGCAACAAAAAGAATTAGATGACTTCGAGAATGAATTAACTGACCTAGTTAGAAACATAAAATTCCATAACAAACAAGAAGCATTTAAAAGAAAAATAAAATAAGATATAACTAAAATAAACAATTCAACAAATGTATTTATTGCAGCTGACAAAACAAGAAATTTATACAAACTAAGCCCTCCTACGCACAATAAATTACTCAAGAACAACATAACCAAAACTTACAAAAAGGCACCTAAAACAATAGAACACGATATCAATAAAGAATCTAAAGCAATCGCCCAAAAATTAGATCTAGATGACCGAATAAGTTGCATCAGCAAGGCGCAAGCCTTTATCACACTAAAAGACCACAATAAAAATTTCAAAACCAACCCTGCATGCAGACTCATAAACCCAGCCAAAAGCGAACTAGGTAAAATAAGTAAAACAATACTAGAAAGAATTAATTCTGAACTTAGGAAGAAGTTAGGAGTAAACCAGTGGAAAAACACAAAAGCAACTATTGACTAGTTCCACAGCATAAATAACAAACAAAATTGCCACTTCCTACAATTAGACATAAAAGAATTTTACCCATCCATAACAGAACGCATGTTAGATAAGGCCATCAACTTAGCTCAGGAACAAATAATAATAAATCCAAACGAAATCGACATCATTAAGCACTCCTGTAAATCATTACTATTTCACCATGAAGAAGCATGGATGAAGAAAGATGGGATATTTGATACTACAATGGGAAGCTTTGACGGTGCATGACATGCGAAATCGTAGGTATTTACTTACTACACGAACTAAGCAAAATAATAGATAGAAATGACACAGGACTCTACAGGGACGACGGTCTCATAATCTTAAGAAACAGAAACAAACAAAACACAGACAAAACTAGAAAAGCAATAATAAAGATTTTCAAAAATAACGGATTTGACATAGATATAAAAACTAACCTAAATGAAGTAGATTTTCTAGATGTTACCTTCAACCTAAGAAAAAGCACATACAAATCATACAAAAACCCCAATGATAAACCACTCTATATACACACATCTTCTAACCACCCGCCTTCTATAATCAAACAGATACCAAAATCGATTAACCGCAGACTTTCCGACAATTCCTTCAATGAATCTATATTTAACAAAGCTAAGAAAGACTACGAAACAGACCTAAAAGATAGCGGATTCCCAGTAACACTCACATACTCACCACAGAACACAAAAAAGGCCAACAGGAAAAGAAATATCATATGGTTCAACCCACCGTACAGCAAAAACGTAAAAACAAACGTAGGAAAAATATTCTTCAAACCTTTACACAAACACTTCTCGGAATCAAGCACCCTACACAAAATATTCAACAAAAACACAGTAAAAATCAGCTACAGTTGCACCGAGAACACGGCACAAATAATAAAAAAGCACAACAGGAAAATTATTAACAAACCACACAAACAAATTAAACCCACGTGCAACTGCAAAATAAAAAACGAATGTCCCTTAAACGGTAATTGTTTACAAAACAACGTAATCTATCAAGCCACGATAAAATCACCAGATAATGAAGAAAAAGTATACATAGAAGTAACTGAAGAACCCTGAAAACAAAGAAATTATGTACACAAAACATCTTTCAAAAATAGTAAATATGCGAACAGCACAATGCTTTCTAAGTATATCTGGGAAATAAAAAAACAAAACGTACACCACACCAAAAATATCTTGGAAAATAAGGAAAAGCCTACAAAAACCTATCAAAAACTTGCAAACTTTGCTTGGAGGAAAAAATAGCTATCATTACCTTTCCAGACCAAAATAAATTATTAAATAAAAGATCCGAGCTAATCTCAAAATGCAGACATGAAAACAAATTTTTACTACGTAACTTAAACATCGAAAACGAAAAAAATAAATACATAAACAAACAAAAAGATAATAAAATAAGCAAAATAAATTAATCCAAACAAATTACCAAATCACACCTGTTAGAATAGACGAAATAGAATAAAAAACAAGGAACGAAATCAATAAATAAAGTAAATAATAAACAAATTAGCAAACTATTATGACCAAAATATTAGACTATGAAAAATCAAAACAAAAAATCGGACGAAAAATAGCTATAACTGTTATATAACGATAAAAAATGAATAAAAAATAATACTGCGTTACTTAAAAATCGAAAACCAAAAAGAGAGAATATACAGTGTAACAAATAAATAACAACAAGTATAATAAATTGATCTAAATACATCCAAATATATAAACAAACTAACAACCGTTACCGATAAACTAGCCGTTTAGAAAAAACAAATAAAGATAATCAATCGAAATAAATAAATTAAAAACTGTTCCCGCCAAAATAATAGTCAGAACAAACCACAACAATCAACCCCAAAATTCAACAAATGGCTTTATCTTCCCAAACAAAAACAAAACTATTAAATAAGCTATATAAACAAATTTTTATTACGTTAATAAAAACACCGATCAAAACAAAAATAATAAATAAATAAATATATAAGATAAAAAATAAAAATAAAAATAAATAGAAACAAGCAAAATAATTTGACCCAAATAAATAAACAAATAAACGACTTCCGGTAAAATAACTGCCATAATAGACTACCCACAATAAGCTATATAAACAAATTTTTACTACGTTAATAAAAACACCGATCAAAAAATAAATAAATATATAAGATAAAATATAAAAATAAAATTAAATAAAAACAAGCAAAATAATTTGACACAAATAAATAAATAAACAAATAAACGACTTCCGGTGAAATATCCGCCAAAATAGGCTACCCACAATGCACCAATGACCCGTATATATAAATAGCCGAGAAAAATAACAGCACTCGTGGCCTGACGATTGCATCTAGCATGAAACAGACTGTCGCCTCTAAGTTTTGACTTCTATGTTCACTTTTATATTTACACACTGTCTATCTCTGATATTGATCACTTTATCCCATAAATATAGCACACTTTAAGACTATATTTCTTCATATATATATATATATATATATATATATATATATATATATATATATATATATATATATATATATATATATATATATTTGTTTATACCTATATATGTGTATGTGCCTGTCCGTATTTGTGTATGTATGTGTATATATGCATATGAATGTATGTGTTTATTATATATGGATGTATATATGTGTATTATTGTATATATATATATATATATATATATATATATATATATATATATATATACTTATAATGGGGTGTGTATGTGTAATATGTATATATATATATTATGTGGGTATTTATTTGTGGGTATGTCTATGTATGTTTATGTAAGTGTTTATATGTATGTATATGTGTACATGTATATATATATGTGTGTGTATATATATATATACATGTGTGTATGTATGTATGTGTATGCGTATGCATTGTATATATGTGTTTACTTGTGTGCTTGTATGGATGTATATATGTGCATATGTTTTTATATCTATATGCCACACACACACACACATATATATGATGTATTTTATAATTATGAACATGAATTAGATATAATGAATGTAAGGTTTTTTATATATTTTTATATATATTTTTTACATATTTATTTTTCATTTATTTTTATGATGATGATTGTTATATAGACATAGATTAGATTATGCCGATATAAATTTTCACTTTAATTTCAATATATTTCAGTAACTGTCACTTGTATTTCTCATACCTACCCATCTTCATTGTACTGACACGTTGTTTCTCCTTTTTCTTCCCCAACTCTTCTCTTCAATAATGTAAATCCCCAGGAAATTTTTTCTAGGTCAAGTAATTTAGTCTTTATTTCCTGTTCTCTTATTATTTAATTTTAAAATAATAATTTTTAATATACAAAATAGTGAGGGTCCATGATAATATTTTAGTGGTCAACAAATAACTAGGTTTCTTTCTCTAACGCGTAACATAGTTCAACATAGTAGTTACAATGTCATGAATAATTACAGACAAATATTCTACAAAAAATGGGCACAGCTACTTACCAATCGCATATGTAAAGAAAGGTACCTCAAAACTTCATTCACCATTCTTCATTCTCTTTCACTTCCAGGAGTCCCTTGTGTCTTAGTGGCGTTATCACCTTCCTTGGAATAAATTGATAAAAAAAAACTCCAAAATAATGCAATTCGTTCCGAGAAGGAACAATTCTTCTCGAAACGGGGGGAGATCCATTTTTTCATCCGCTTGCCTACCGTTAGCCTGATATATATAGATTTGTATTATCATATCCTACAAGACAAAAGGTATAAAAACGAACAAGCTTCTTCTTCTTCTTCTTCTTCTTCTTCTTCTTCTTCTTCTTCTTCTTCTTCTTCTTCTTCTATGTACCATGTCCATCCAGGACCTAGTCGATCATGGCTTTCCATAATTTCCTAACCTTTGTACTTCTCGTCAATTTTTGTCTTTTTACTATCCCTCCAATTTCCTGTTTTGTCATTTATTTACGCAAGCTCATTATCCGGTTACAAGCTGCCCGCTCTCTTGTTCCTTTTGTCCACGATATTCCCTGTAAGTTTTTAAATTTTCTTTCGTTATCATCTGTCTAAGAAACTTCAACTGTCTCATTCTAATTATAAGTGACGATCTTGTTGTCATTTGCCTTAAAACTTCTTCGTCGTTTACACTTTCCGTCCAGGATATTCTCATCATCCTTCTGTAGATTCTCATTTCCGTTGCTTCAAGGCCTCTCTTCATCTGTGAGGAAAGTGTCCAGCATTCCTTGTTACAAAGCATTTCAGCAATCGTTTCTTTGTGTCTTATGAAATTTTCGTTTCAGCATACTTTGTTTAGTTTTTGGAAGGCATCTTTTTTCTATTTCACTAATTCGGTAAGCGTAAGGTTTAAAATAATTAATTATATTGTTCGGAATCGATTTTTTTTTTTCATTAAAATCAAATCAAAACAGCCATTTTTGACACATTTGTAAACAAAATTTAAGTCTTGGTTTTAAAAATTTTGCAAAAGTAAATTATACGTTTTGGGGAAATGCTTGTTTAAAAGGTTAAAAAATATTTTCCCTATATTAGTTCTTACTTGCATGTTGAAGGGTGGATTGAACCAGATAATATTCCTTTTTCTTTTTTTATTGTCACTTGTTCTTTGATCTACTTTGTCCTTAAAACAAAGGTTGACATTGTACCCCTCTCTTAATGTAGATACATTTTTTTTATTGAATATTTCTTCATTTGAAGAATTTTTTGATAGTCTGTATTGTACGCCTAATGGGATATGTCTGATCACACTTAACGAGTGGTTGGATGCCGTATTTATGTATCTCAAAGCCGTATTTGTCTTCATAAATGGTGAAATACTTTCGGTCAGCAGGTTTAGATCTATGTCTAAAACAGGACTACTTTCCTGCTGATTTCCATTGTAATGTCGAAATCCAGCTCTTTAAACATCTTGGGTGCCTTTTATCTGATGGAATCATTTTTTCTTTTATTATCCTATACTACCATCAGTCCATCATCACGGTATATACCGTGGTCGTCGATGTGGACGATATTATTTAGTTTGCTCAAAATGTAGATTCTCATCAGTTCAGTCACCATGCCCCGTCGAACAATCCCTGGGGAACCTCGTTCTAGATTTCTTGATCCATGCTTCACCACCATGAAATAATACTGATTTACAGCAATGTAGAATGACTTTAATCTGTTCAGGCTTTAAACATACGAACTCCTTGGCAACAACAAAGCTTCCCAAAAAAATTTCTGTTATAGATAGATAGAAGCCCTTAATATCGTATTCAATAAACACTTGATTACTCTTGTTCGGAATGTTATTAAACGAGAAAATACAATCGGAAGTGCTATTCCACTGGTTGACTTGAATAGCTACCCTGAGTAGCTTGCACGTATACATTATAATTGTATAGCTTGTATTACTTAAATCTTTTTTGTCGGGTTTATTAAACGGAATGATAGTCTGCTGAAGAGGTTTTCTTTATGATTTTTACTGTCAGGAAGGCTTGTTTTTCAGCCAGTTTTGCTAATGCTAAACGTTGTGATCGCTTTAGGTTCTGTATTAATTTCATATATATATATATATATATATATATATATATATATATATATAGGATTAATGCGAGTAAAATTTTTGACTTAGTTGATTGATGTTATCTTCACCATTCCGACTGCAGAGTTTTGTTTTGTAGACAGACTTGTTCGTCCACTCTTCATGGAGTATCAGCAATTGCTTCGTCTATGAAACTCTGGAGTAGGGATGCTGAAGGTAACATCAATCAGTTAAGTGTCAAATCACATTAATCCTATTAATGCTCTATCTTCGATATCGAGTACTTTATTGCAAAGAATCCTTACCTTTAATGTCTTTTTTCTCAATACCCATTGACTATCAGCATTTTTGGTTTAATACTATACCTCGTTATCTATCTATCTATCTATCTATACCCCTCTCTCTCTCTCCCTATATATATATATATATATATATATATATATATATATATATATATATATATATATATATATATATATATATATGAACAAAACATTTTTTAAATTTATTTCCTAAAAGATGTTTTCATTTATTTTCTAAATTTATGAGAGATTCCAATTTGTGTTCGGTGGACAACCTGATAGTTTCGTTTAATAATGTCAGCTTGTTCACTAATGATCCCCTTCAGGAGACATTACAAATCTATACCGACGATGCTTTTATATGTGTCATCTTCGTTCTTCTAGTATCCCGGAAAATGTGTTTCTCGAGTTTATGTATTTGGCTACCGCCAGGGTTAAATTTAGTTTTAATAATAATATGTATGGCCAGATTGATGGTATATCAATTAGTATCCCCTTGGAACCTGTTTTGGTCAATATTTTTGTTGTTTTTATGAAAATCATTTATTTGAATGTTTACATAAACCTACGTTATATGAATTACACACTTTCTGTTTTCCATTCCTTTAAGGAGGCGGGAGATTTCCACCATAAGATTAATTCCTCCCACCCGTCTCCTTTGTTTCCTATGGAAGAGTGATTCTGCGTTACCATTTTTGGATGTGCTGGTTGAATGGGAAGAGGGATCATTTAACACTAGCGTATATCTTACGCCCACTATTACTGGTTTGTACACCAACTGGAATTTTTTTGTCCGGTTCAGTCAATTTAATTTTCACCTTGGTCCACCGTATTTTGATGAGACCTTGTAAGTTGGGCGGGGGGGCGGAATTGGTGAACATTTACAATGTTTTTCGGGATAACGATTACACGGAGAATGTTGTTAAACGGACGGTGGAACGTAAGTTGTAAGGCTCCCGTGATTTGGGGGCATTGTCTTTGTTCAGTTTATTTAAAACTATCATGGTTGGGTAGGAGTAGTCAAATACTTGCCAACAAGGTGTAAGCGTGTGTGACTTCTAGCTTTTCTTCTGTCAAGTTGCGTGTTGTCTTTGATACTATTCCGGTGTTCCTATCTTTTGCGAAGGATGGTTTGTCATGCCTGCGAAGCTATTATTTACTAATTTAAAGGGGTGAATTTATTATTTATTAATTTATGTGGGGCGAAGCAACTCGCGTTTGGAGACCCAGATATAAGACAGGATGGAAGTGACAGTATTCGCTTGACTCAGTCGGTTATGCGAGTCAGTGATTGGACTACATTTGGTGAACAACCCGGGTTGTCTAACTTTAAAGCGTTTAGGGAACTCGGTTGGTTGAATATTTAACGTTTTTTTAGAAGTTGTTCATATCAATCTTGAAGAAGAACTTTCTTTGTTCACTGTGTCTTATGGGTCGGTCGTGAGTACATTTTTTCTGTTTTATACTTATACTTTTATATATACTGTTTTAGGAGCTTATTTACATCAATTTATTGTTTTAACAATAAATTCATTTTGGTCGTGGCCCCTTATTTACCCCCACCTCCTCCACATGCACCTTTTCACTTTAGGTGTTTATGATCATTTTTGTATCTTTGGGTTTTTGTTACATTGAATCTTTCTGAAGAAGTGTTACACGAAAAATCTTCCTTTAAAAGATTGCGCTCCGTCATTTTTAAAACTACATATATATATATATATATATATATATATATATATATATATATATATATATATATATATATATATATATGAGAGAGAGAGAGAGATTTGTGCGTGTGTGTATTTTACAAACCAGTAGAAACAAATACGCCAACAGTTATGCACCGTGAATATGTGTGTGTCTCTCAGTGTGTGGAAATATAATTTCCAGAGGTTGTGTATCTATGTGATTGTGAATAGTGCAAAACGTACTCTCTCCAATATCTCACAACGCGCACTTTTTGTCTTTATCTGCGGTCGACAACAAGAGAGCTTCGTTTTAAAGTAATGACACGTGGACTGACGTCATCAATCATTCTGCGGTCGCGCACGCGTTGCACGCACGCAAGAGAATGACAAACGAGACGTCATTAGGGACGAAAAAGGGAGACATCACCCGGACACGTGAGCTCCTCATTCTTCCTCCACTTTCTCTGTCTTTTTTTGTAATTTTTTCCTTTTTTACTTTCATTTTAACCGCTTACTTTTTGTTCTATTTTACCCTGTATGCCCACGACAAACGATAGACACAAGCAGGCATGTAAAGTTAGATGCACCCGTAAGATTTGAACATAGAAGTACAAACTTTGACACACACATGATCACTTAAAGCACATAAAGGCTTACTACTAATAGATAGATAGATAGATAGATAGATAGATAGATAGATAGATAGATAGATAGATAGATAGATAAAGTGAGTTAGTGAAAAAGAGAGATATATAAAACGATGCAATAGTATGTAAATGCGAATATTCACACACACAAATACACACATAATATATATATGTATATAAATTAATTATGCAATATATATATGTGTGAGAGAGGGGGGGAGTTTTCTCGTGTTTATATTTATGGTATTACATCTTTATATATCGATTTAAATTTACTTAAATATAATGTAATATATCTACATATGCGTATATGTACCTCAGTAGATGCATTCATAAATATACATACATGTAAAGATATATTTCATAAGTATATATATATATATATATATATATATATATATATATATATATCCAGTCTTTACTTTCCAGTCTTGATAGAGTTCAAAAGGGTCTCCGAGTCCTTGTTGGAGAAGAATTAATTTCCACACTCCAACTTTTTTCTCTCTCTCTCTCTCTCTCTTTCTCTCTCTCTCTCTCTCTCTCACACACACACACACACACACACACACACACACACACACACACAAACGGGATGTGGTGAGTCTCTCTTACTGCTCTATCGATACTTCCAGGGAAAGTTCTCGGACGAACTACATTCCTTGGTTCCGCCAAGTCTAGCCTTCACGGCTAGGACTCGCCATGCCACTTACATAGTAGCAAACCGCCTACATTTCCTCCGGCGAGAAGTGAGTTCCACTCTAACTGCTTCTTCCCGCAAATCTGTGGATCCGACTCCCAAGAGGGTGATTCCTCGATCACTACAATCTTAACCTATTCAAGCCTAGAGTTAATCGTTATCTTCTCTTATCCATATAAAGTACCCCTTAACGTAATCCTCTACCTCGAGTGCACCCCCTGACCTTGTACAGGATGAACCTAACTGTAAAAAAGTAATGTCTCCTAATATGTTGGACCACGATGCCAGCAAAATTTGGTGGTATGGCAACCAACTATAAGAGAAATATCCACCCATTGAGATTCATCGACGTTTGACGAATGTTTATGGAGATCAAACAATGTGTACACAATTGATGAGTAATGGGTTTCTGCAGTGTATGTATGCTACGCCACATTTCGTGTGATCCTGCACAGCTTGTCTCCCAACACAATTAAGAACAGGTCGAAAATGTAACGACAATAGAGATTAATTTTTGAGTGTTTTGTGTCTGAAAACTTGCTCTATCCAATGATGGTAATGTATGTCTTGTATCTATTGCATTTTCCTGAATATAAATATTAACCATTACTTTCGAAGTGTTCCTTGTATGTATATATAATGAACTCTTCCATCGTCATAGACATATAAGGGTGCCAAAATTCATCTCCTAGAAGGGAACTGTCAGACTACTCGCATCATATGATTTAATTATAGTGGTGAACATTTGCACAGAACCAGTCACACTTTTCGCAAGAAGTGAGTGTGAGAAATGGTGTACATAATTTGCCACAAGGTCACCAAGCAGCTTTTTAATTGAGAGTTGTACTTCTCCTAGACTAGTTGCCAACAAAAACTAAAGACACCAATTTGCCCTACTATTTAACCTGTAGCTGTAAGAAGAAGTATGAATTTGCACATAGGTGAATGTAACGAACACCTGGAAATACGTGCAAGTCAATGGAATCAACTCCTGTAATTCGAACACGGCTCTGCGATTTTACATTCCGAGCCGTTATTCATTACACCACCCTCATTTTTATCCATATGCAAATACACATTATACAATATCATACAAATGAGTACACACATAATCGTTTTATATTTAGACAGTTTTCCATGCTCAGCTAAAACATCGCCCATCATACACAGCTGCTAATGGAATGAAAATATCGCGCAACTGTCTTGGCAAGCACATAAGGAATGCAATCCGTGAGAAAATATCTACAGTTGGAAGAGAATCCGTTTATTCACAAAATATTGCTCATGCAATTTGCTGGAAACATTTTTTACTTTTTCGGTGTTGGAAAACGAAAGCACGCTGCTATATTGGCAGCCAACACAAGGAACGTTTTTCTAGAAATCGACGCCTGAAGGGATGTGTTTTGTTAGGACGTATAAATACAACATGGGAATCTTTTTACTATTTCACAGGCAGAGACCTCAAGAAAGATGCAAATCAAAGAAGTGTTTGACGACATATTTTTTATAAGGATTTATATTGGATACATATTGTTTTTATTGGGCCCCATACAAATGAATGGAATAAAAGAGTGGGGCACTTAAAATATTACAATACATTTCAGATTACACTTTCGTAAAATATAAACTGCTGCACAAAGTCAAAGTACCTTTGGCGTATTTCACTCAACTATAGATTTTGACATGTTGCCCACGAAATGGTGTAAAGTGGAAAAACAAAAACAAGAACAAAATGAAAATAATATGGGCCCCAGAAATAATCAAACTGTCCTATAACTGCTAGAACATATACCATGCAGTTGTAGGATTTCCCTGCAAGATTTTACGGAAAGAAAATAATTGCAGAGTATTAGAGCCGGTTACACAGAGTCTACATATCAAACAAATGTAAAGTTTTACGTCAATTTTAATTGATTTTAATGTTCACTTTTTCGTTATTCTTGTTCGAAGATATAAACAAATTCGTGTTACTCGTTAAATACATCGATCGAAAAAGTTGAATTGCATGCTTTCCCGTGGTTGTATCGAACATGGAAATGATGAAATGCTTAAGAATAATGAAATAGAAAGAAAATCAAACGATCTTCATATTCAAATGTTAATGAATCATAAAACAAACGCTGAAAGAGAAAAGGGCATTAATTCTGGATTCTAAAATAAAGAAAAATCTGTTGAAATACATTTCAAATTGATAATATTCTTCGTCATGGTAACTCTTGGAATATGGTATCATATTTAGTAGAGTGGAGTATATGGTGAATGCGAAAGGAGAAACAAGTCCTTTGCATTTTTTCATGGTCGATATAAAATTCATTTTAGCCAGAGATTTACATGATACAAGAGCGTTGTATTTGGGTAACGGTGAAAGATTAAGCCTTGTAGATGATGTTTTCAGACATTAAGTTTCCAATTGAAGGTCCTTGAAGGTCCTTGAAGATATTTTCAATTTCTAATGTCCTTTACCTGATAATTGTAAATTGTCTTCACTGAATAGAAGTATGATAGAATTAAAGAATAGCTTACGCTGTTTAAATTTATTAATAGTCTATATATTTTGGTATAAATTCCAGACTAAAACAATCTTAGATCTCACTTCACAAATATAGGAGACTATCCAAAAATTGGTAATACTTAACTCTTTAACAAATGTAACTTTACACAGTTCAACATGAAACTGCCACAAACGTCACTTGTTGAGAAGTATAGTTATGAAAAAAATCGCGAGACTTTAAAAAAATTGTAAACTTGTCTGTCAAAAGACGAAAGAAATGGTTTTGAGAAAAAGGAAAACTAATTTTAGAGAGAAAAATATCTCTAATGACGAAAAAAGTGCCTGGTGCTCCATCAGCTCGCAGAACAAAATATCCAAACGCTCAGTCAAATGTGATGATGCAATGTTGCATAATAAAATTGCTATTAAAGAATTGATGTTGGTAAATATTCAAAATATATGAGCAAAATACTATGTGAGTTTCAGCTTATCTATCCTTATTAAAAAAATCTGCTAACTTATTTTAGTAGATGCCAGATTTTACTATGTAAAGTGAATCATAAATTTTAATTTATAAATAATTCCGAAAGATATAGGTTATAAAAACATATTTAATTTACAATACCATATGAGATATTATTAATTAAATATGTTGTATCTTTTGGAATTATTTATAAACAAAATTTTATGATTCATTATCGGTTTTAAAAATCTTCCAAAAATAAAATGTATGTTATTTGAGTAAAATTAGAAATATTTAAAGTTAAATTAATCTGATTTGAAATAAATATTATTTACTTATATCATAAAATATAATATAAAATCATTTCTTAACGGGTCCTGATATTCTTTGATCTTTATTGACGTATTGATAAGTTATGAGGTGATAACAGCTCGTATGGATGACTAGAATTGATATAAATTTATGAATTAACATATTTTCAATAATTATTTAATATTTTATTGACTTTTAGTTAGGTTTCAAGATGCGTTACGAAATTTGCGTTTTATCTCTAGGTTCTTAAGTTTCTTAACTTAAAAAATGAATTAATTGAAGTATGACCCAAACTAAAATAAATACATAAAATAAAAATATTTAGTGAAATAGTAATTAAGAAAATGTAAGACTTAATTTGAAATTTTTAAAGGATGATTTGCAAAGACGTTAATGATGAAACAGAACTGAATAAGGGAAGTGAAAAAATGCAGTGCGTCAGACGACACTTAAATTATGTGATCTTTTTTCCCATGGGTAGAAATTGGGAACGTTTAAGCACTAAATTTTTTTTAAATTTTTTAACAAATATTGGCTCATAACGACTGTTATGAGCTTTTCAATTTTCTATTCGTAAATGTACTTTTCACTTAACAATATCATCAAACTGTCGACTTGAAGCAATGCAGAATTTTAAACGATTTTTTAATATTATAAATTATTCAATTAAAATTTTTAAAAAATGAAAACAATTCTTGTAAATTTAATTATTCATCGAAAAACATTTTGTACCAAGATTTTCTAAAAAAAAAAAAATTAATTTCTGAATATGTCCTGAAAGTTTCATTAAAATACGACAATTATTTGAATTTTGCAAGAATTTCCAAATCAAATGTTTTTCACCGGAAAAAAAGTGCAAAAAAACCCTAACTTTTATCTTTGGTCGGCCGCTGATGTAAGCAAAATATTTTTAACCAAAATTTCAAACGTGCTAGAATGGAGTAAAAAAAATTCCAAAAATGATTTTAAAATACTTTGGTCTTTCCATGTAATAATAACATAACATCATTTTCATGACAAAACTTTGTTTTTATTGAGTTTGGAGCTTTTTTTCATCATCCTATGCTGTTTTTCCCGTGAAAAAAATGGAGATACATAGTTAATATTATTAACAACCCTCGAAATACATGATAAAAATATTACACCAACATTACTGCAAATTTTTAAAAAAATAAAAACAGGTTGAAATTCACATGGTATATAATGAATATGTCATCAGTATCGATTGGTTAATAACTATCTTATTATGAAAACACTGGTCTGCATCATAAAATATGATATATGTAAGAGGTGAAGTGAATAAAACTTCTCAAGCAATTATTGCCATCGTTGAACAGTAGTTCAATCTATGTAATTATGTCATACTAATAAAATTCTATGTCACGGTGTCAGATTAATAAAATCTGACAAAATGTACAGAGATAAATCAACAGAGAAGCAGACAAACCAGAAAACTCAGACAGGAGAAATACAACAAAACGCCATATAATAAATTATATTTTTTATTTGGCTCGCGATAATAATGTAGGCCATGATATGTTCTTCAGTCAACTTAATCGTTCAACAATGATGTTGGTGCCACCAACGCGTTTACATTATTCAAAGTCAGTTTTGTGCAATAAAAATATCTTTATTTTCTCTTTGCAAATAACAAAAAACATTTAAGCTAACTGAAGATGAAACTTAACGCGGCTTGCTGTAGTTATATATCTATAACATGCAGAATACAACAATTATGCTGCATGGGGAGATCGAAAACTACGAAATAATCTGTGTCTGAATTCTACTTAAAATATTAATCATTATGATAAATCTATAATTTAAAACAAAAATTATATAAACCAATAAAAGCCAGCAAAAACTAAAAAAAATAATAAAAAAATAAGCGAAGAATTGAAATGACAGCATTTGAATTTCAAATTTTGTTTCCGTTTGCCTTACTGGGGGGATTAGAATAAAATTCACATATCATCATTTTCAGTTATGCATGGCGTAACGAAACATAGAAATTATATTTGTTAGTTACCAGAAGTATTCACATCAAGTTTACGGACCATTACAAACAGACGCAAACCATTGAAGAGATGTCCTTGACTTCAAATGTTCAGTTCCATGACCAGCACATCCTTCATTTCAAAATGCATTTTTTTGACGACACAGTGTGTCTGTGTGTTACACATGCGTGTGTATGTGTGTGTAAGTGTGTACATGTTTCGCAAACTAATCTCGTTATTGTAACGATGCCAGTCAACAGATGGCCATGTGCCATATTAGATTAAGTTTAGTTAATACCTACATATGTTGTGTATGTGTGAATGCGTGTGTGTGTATGTGTGTGTGTGTGTGCGTGTGTGTGTGAGAGAGAAAGTGTGACAAACAGACAGGCAGAGAGACGGGAACGGAAACATGATATCCGAGCATTTTTATTTTGGATGTAATCACATACACGTACAATTTTCTATTAAACAAAAACGCACAAGATATATATATGTTTATATATATATATATATATATATATATATATATATATATATATATATAGAGAGAGAGAGAGAGAGAGAGAGAGAGAGAGAGAGAGATATAGATATGTATATATATATATATATATATATATATGTGTGTGTGTGTGTGTGTGTGTGTGTGTGTGTGTTTGTATTTCTAGTACAGCAAAAACGGTAGCAGTGATTCCAACGAATCGGATAATGATTTGGTAGCCGAAGAATCATTGGTATTAACCTAGGGCGCTGAATCACCATACAACCAGTTTGCTGTTTTTCTCTCACAGATCCATGTAGAGGCACAAGTTAAGAATTCCTGGACAATGTAGAGACAGTATAAGAATAATAAATCCACACAGATGCACCTATCAGTACAGTTTTCAGCGACAAAAGAATGCTCATGAATACGAGTGCGAATGAATCCTGGTTTACCGATTGGAAATGTACATATGTAAAATAATTTGGTAGAGAGGACGAAGAACTAAATATATTTCCATGATATTTTTGTCGTATTTTGATTTTGCTTTTATGTTCCCATATATGTTTAGGGAGTATTTTGCTGGTCGCATATTTACCATTAAAAGATACTTTGTGTGAATAGTCCTTCAGATACTCCGGTGTATATTTTTCTTTGCTATCTACTGTTTTTAATGTAATTTGGTATATTATAGTGAATTGCGTCATGGTGTTTTTTTTCTCACAGACGGTGCCCAACTGACTCTACTATACTTTGCAGTCGACAAAATCAAAATCAAACAACGCACATACGCGGAATGAAAAATATACAATGTCGACAATTTAACCATCGCACCCTGTATATATGCATTATTTTTGCAAAATGTATGATACTTATGTTAGTGACTGTACGTGTGTCTATTTCAATGGATGAACGTCTTGTAGATAATATTCTTTAACTATGAAAACACATACGCGTGTTTGTGTGTGAGTGTGCGATGGTAGGCGTATCAATATCATTATTAATGCGTTTGAAGCTACATTCTCTAAAGGGAATTATAAAATACTCTCTCTCTCTCTCTCTCTCTCTCTCTCTCTCTCTCTTCTTTAACTTCGACATGACATTACTCTTACACAGATACATCTATATTGTATGAGCTTTCGTAAATCTTCCCAATACCAAAAGCGTTTGTCTATATTTCTGAGATGAGGTATTATGTACATTATTTACTTTATTCGGACTATTGTCCTCATCTTTGTCGCCATATTTATTACAACAGTCTACCCCAGTAAGCGAAATAAAGGGTTCAGTTCGACATTCCAACCACCTGAAGAAGGTCGGAGCGTACAACGGCCGAAACGTTGTAATAGATATGGTGACAAAGATGAAGACAATAGTCCGAATAATGTAAATAATGCACCAAAAGAGTTATGATCGACTATTTTATGTACTAATATATACTCTCTTTCTTAGGTCATTGTTGTATAAATTGGTGCGTAAAAGCCGATGGTTTCAAGTTATCTTCGAGATCAAGACCTCGTGATTTGTCTGTTTCGAGTTGAAATCCATTTAGTAAGGCTTATAAGGTTAAATAAACAAATAAATGTACGGTTTTCATCTTTTCCTCGCTTTCATTTTTACTTGTGATTTTCTATATTTTATTTTTCATATTTTATAATATTTCATGTCATTCATTCCTGATCTTTTGACTCGTTTTCAAATTTCTTCATAGATTTTCCTCTTTTTTCTTCATGCTTTTATTTTTGGCATTTTCCACTTTGTTCTAGAAGTTTTAACCTTTTCATTAATTTTATTCCTTTTTTCTTTCTTTTTACACGGGAATTTGTGATTTGTAATTATCAAATATTCTTTCTTTATTTTGTTTCTTTTCTTTCTTTTTTCTTCCACTTTATTTATTACAGTTATCTCCTTTATTTATACTTCCCATTTATTTCGCTTTTTATTTGTTTACAATTCACAGATCCATAAATATATTAAGTTGTTACATTTATTTGTTCTTTTTTCTGATGTTCTGCGAATGATCTCGAATAATAATCTTTCGTAGCATTTTTTGCTTCTTAGTAACTCTGGTCATCCTGTGAATCTGTTGTCTAACTCTATTGAAATTTTATTTCTGATTAGACACCCCTTTGAGATGGAATGCCAACTAGATAAAAATGAGCATGTTCGACATCTTCTCTTTGCTTTTAATCAAGGTCACAAAGCTGCTCCAAACATTTGTGCTGTGTATAGAGAAGACTTCATTGTCGGCAGAATGGCACAGAAAATGATTTTTCCATTTCAAGGAGAAGTTCGAACCCACAGACTCTCTGCATTTTGACCGACCTTTTCAGTTTGATGAGAACCAATTGTATGCACTAATTAAAGAAAAACAGCGTTAGATCAGTAAGGAATTGGCTCAGATGATGGTAAGTTCTCATGTTACTGTCGTTCGTCATCTTCGCTCAGTGAGTAAGGTCCAGAAACTCAGCGCCTGGGTGCCACATGCATTGACCGAGAGAAACAAATTCTAGCGCTGCTCTATTGCCGCAAGTTTACTGGCTCGACACCACGATGAACGTGTATACAAAGAAAAAGCTCGATTGTTCTGCCACACCCACCATAATCTCTTCCGAATACCACCTTTCGGTCGCTTAATAACAATTTGAGGGTCGTTTCGTTCAACAATGATGTGGAGCTTAAAACGTGGCTTGATGGAATTTTCATGTCAAAACATATTGATTTCTATCGTCGAGCCATTGAACAGTTAGTGGATCGTTGGCAGGAGGTCATAAAAATGAAGGCCAATACCTTGCTGAATGATTCATCACAACTATTAATAAATAATAAGTATTAAAATAAATGATAAAAAAATCAAATTAATTTATGTAACAACCTGATACATTTGCGGTAAGATTTGTTTGGTTTTAGCCCGGTTATTGCCTGAGTCTGTAGCAAGTATGTTGTCTGTATTTATTCTCGATATACATGTAAAATGGCCAAGGCAAACAGGTTCAGTTGACATGGTCGAGCTGGGTATCTCAGTTACCTAGCTTCTAAAGACCTTTGCATCTATGTCATTGTGCTATATTGTATATTCTATTTCTCTCTCTCTCTCTCTCTCTCTCCATATATATATATATATATATATATATATATATATATATATATATATATATATATATATATATTCCAGTCTGTTCATATCTATCTATCTGTAAAAATAATGTAAATTGCAATTACCCTTAAAATAAAATACTGGTGATGATAAATGATTACCTGAAAACCTTTTGAAACATGTAATTGTAATTTAGAAAGATTCAAACTCTATGTCTTGTCATCTTTGTAGTGTTGCTATGACACCACGGTGTTTTCTCATTTTCTTCACAGTGTCTCATTGTTCATATAATCGAACTCTGAAATATCTTTTCCTCGTCATTTTTTGTTTGATTTTATATTACTTGTTTCACATTTAATATTATATTTTCTCTATTAACGAGTTTCCATATTCATCGTGTATGTTGTCGAATTTTTCGGGAAAATAACATCGTATATACACCCCGACAAACATATACACCTGACAGAAAGAAAGCAAATACAATTTCATCCATTATTTTTTTTATACAACCTATATGTCATGTTCTTGGCTAAGAATCGATTACTTCATTGAAATTCATATCCATAAATTCGATGAGAGAGAGAGAGAGAGAGAGTATGAGAGAGAGAGAGTATGAGAGAGAGAGTATGAGAGAGAGAGTATGAGAGAGAGAGAGAGTATGAGAGAGAGAGAGAATATGAGAGAGAAAGTGATGTTTACATATATAACTACAAATTAGGGAAACGGAAGAAAACTATCCTTGGTTTTTCGTTGTTGTACTTAGGAAACAGTAAAACAGCAATGAGAATGGGTACAAAGGGATTTAATCTAACAAAGGGAGACAATTGTTTAATTAAGAAACATGTCTGAGAATACATTTATAAGATGAAACTTCTATTCTATTATATATCTATATATGTATGCATCTCTCTATCTCTCTCTATCTCTCTCTCTCTCTCTCTCTGTACATATATATATATATATATATATATATATATATATATATATATATATATATATATATATATATATATATATATATATACTACAGTTCAAAAGTTTGAAGCCACCACCAGAAATAACATGGAATGAATTTGACAGAAGAGTGAAATCTTCTCATCCGCAAAATGAAAAAGAGGTCATTGAAAAAAGAATGGAACCAATTATCAAACTTATACTTTGAGAAAACTTTGCAACAAATCCCAAAACTTGTGCTGCAGTGATCATGGCTAAAGGAGGATATTTTGATGAGCAAAATTTAATCATAAAATGCTTTTTTCTTTTTGTCATTATAACATTCCTAATAAAAAAAAATCAATGTATAATTATTATCTCTTATTTAAAGTACAAAACAACTACTTTTTGGGCCAGAGATAGAGAGTGAATGTGCAATGGTTTCGAAGGTAAACCGATTTTCAGCTGCGTATTCAGTCGTTTTTAAAAGATTTCGCTAAAAACCTTTGCACACATCTAATATGTTATATATATGTCAGCAATATAACATCTGCTAAAGCAAATAGATTATTTATGAACAGTATATGTCAAATTTATACACACACACACACACACACATACACACACACACACACACACACACACATATATATATATATATATATATATATATATATATACCGTTTACGTACAGCACTAAAAAGTCAGTCAAATTAATAAGGTAATAAATATTTTATTATTTTTATCTGAATCTTCATCCGAATAAATCAGTGTATAAAATATAATATCATATTAATACAGCGATTGTATTTCTTTTTCGACTCCGAAATATCTGTTCTTGCATCGGCAAAACATAGTCTGTTCCATAAATTAAATCATCTTTATATCAAAGACAAGTAACTATATATTTAACTAAACCTTCTTAATCTATACAGATCTTAATATAACGTAATTGCTATTCCTTAGGGCATTTTTTTAATTTAATTTCTCCCACTTAAAACTTGTTTGCCCGCAATCTTTGAATCGTTGATATCCTGTCAAAAGTGAACCGAGTGACAAGTTGTAATGTACGTGACATTCATGCGCTATCTAAAATTTGAAATGATGTCAAGATAATCGTAACGTAGTCGTTCTTCGTAAGCATAACAATCGACAATAACTATTTTTCTAAATTTTGAATAAGTGACTTTTAAGGCAAGTAAGCTCTAAATCGAGAATATAGTAACTATCTATACAAAGAGAGAGAGAGAGAGAGAAGGAGGAGGATGGAGGGAGGGGGAGGGAGAGAATATACAAGGTTGAATCAATAAGTCAATAGCCTTACAAGTTATTAGCTGAAGCTTTATCTGAAATGCTCGCAGTATAATGTTCGATTGATGTGATTAAGGAAGAAACGTTGAGTTAAGTGCATTGACAAAGAAAATTCTCTCAATACCTTCAGTGGCCGAGATGTTCAAGCCAACATATCTGATGTGATTTCGAATGATTTCAAACACAAGCAAACCTTCCTAGCATGAAAATTAATGTAACACAATCTTTCCACCCCGCTGCATCCACCGGAACTAGACAATTCTTATCACTAGACACTATAACCTGAGTGATAAGAATTTTCCAATATAAAATCTCTTGTTTATGGGGTCCTCATTTCAATTGTCATAAGACAAAATGCTTCCACCATTGTCTCCGCCCCTGAGGAGATTATCGTCAATCTGCCTTACAACAGACCGTATTAAATGAGTCTTCTTTGTTAATCCCTCCTTGGGGTGCCACTTCTGTTGCTTTCACTGGACCAAAGGCTGCGGCTTACACAAAAAAAAACAGGTAAATTTCATGTAATTACCTAATTTCAAGGCTATTTACCCGTAAGACAATCAAGTCGTGGAATTTTGGAGCATTAAAATCAATATCTGTTTCTGTATTGACCATAACTTTCAGAAGAGTCATTAACATCTCCAACAGTAAATTTATAAACTTGAATCACTTTGTATAAATAGAGTTCTACAGGAGGATGCTGATGGTACGATCGGCCGAACATGTGTACAAGAACGATCCAAAAGGAGAGAATGGGAACAAAAAGGAAACATACTTAACATCAGGAAGAGGCAGTTTAAAGATGGAAGGAGGGTTTGCAAAATCTGAAACTCACCGGACAGATTGAAGGCAAGAGGAACAAAGCAGCGCGTAACATACTCGATGGGCTTGAGAAAATGGGTGCTACAACAGGGTTTGGGAGAAATAACAAAAAGACAAAACATTAAGAGCTACAAGAGACAGGAAGATGTGGAGGGCCATGATCGCATACGTCCTGAAGGGACAAGGCACATAAAAAAAGAAGAAAATACAATTATACGTAAGTATAAATCCGTACGAGATTGACTTAATATATCGGTCGATATATTTCACCCCCTTCAGTTTCTTTACTCACCAAAGGCATTTGCTGTCAAGGTTACAAGATGAGCAAAATTACCCTTTACACCTTTCTTAACAAAGTAGTTTCCTTACGAGAGAATTCCCTGACTAAAAACTACATTTATAACATACCATGCATATGTGGTAAGGTAAGAAGGAAACCACTTGTCCTCTGAAAGTCAGACGTAAAAAAGTTGGAAAAAATCTGCTATGATGAACTTTCAACACGATGTGGGTTTCTTTGCTATGCAAAGTTGGTGTTGAGGAATTCACAACTCATAGAATAGCAAAGCGAGTAAACGAATTATTTTTGTCTAATAGATCTTCGGAGTTTCATTTTGGAATGTCTTCATGTTTTAATCTTTAATTAATTAAAAACATTATTATATACTGAACATCGTCTCCAACTACAGGCACCGATGCTACGAATATAAAAATATCAACTTGAGTGATAAATGGAAATACCTTTGGGATCGTGTATTTTTCAAATCGACAATCAGCGCTGAAGTGTGAAAGACAAAATTTTTGTTTATAGCTTGGGATTCGAAACAGCTGGTTAAAAAGCAATAACTTTCAGATGTAAAATACATTAGAATTTTGACAAACTATAAAATATTAATTCATCGTAATGGGAACAAAGTGATAATTCCTAGACTTTAATTCCCATCCATTTTTACAAATTCTATTTCGTCAACCAATCTTAAAAATGTGATAAGTTGAGGTAAAAATATTAAAAGTATCTTTAAACATTTTTGGCCAAGATAATCACCGGCGATTAAAAGTATATTTCTTCTGAGAATCCGACGCTTCTAGAATGGGAATTTCTTCCAAATTCGGCGTTTTATTCAGATTTGTTACTTTCAGACTATCGCTTGTTTTATTCAATGTAACGATTCCAACCATTTCAAGATATGAAAAAATTCCTTGAAGAATTCATCGAATTAAAACTGGAATCGTTCTTTAAATGTAGGAATAGACGATTTGTCTGAAGATTTGACGGGGAAATACAATTATTATGTTGATTTATTCTTCTTATTAACCAAAAATGATTTCTCTTTTTTTTCTCGCAGAGAAAAAGGTTAATGTTCCTTGTTCTGGCATTGTCTTAACAAGAAAAGAAAATATTTTGTTTCCAGCACCGAAGTATAAACATTTCGCAGTTGTCCAAAAATCAACTGTGTACGTGAATAACACATTTAAAGTGAGAACAAAGTGATTTATTTTCTTCTTCTTCTTCTCTCCTCCGAGCAACACAAAGGCTTGGTACAAGTAAACTTACGTAGAAGCATAATATTGAAAAGTAAAACATGGAAGATTTTAAAGCTACTATGTTAGAACTGTTTAGACTCCAGTTTGAACAACAGCGAATAAACGAAGAAAAACAATTAGAATTACAGCAAAAACACGAAGAACAACAAGGAAGAAACGACGAAAAACAATTAGAATTACAGCAAAAATACGAAGAACAACAGCAAAAACATAGAGAAGAGCAATTAAAATTACAGCGACAAATGATAGAACAACAGAAAAGGTTTGAAGGATTGCTTTTATAAACAGGGTCGAATAAAGGTCAAAATACCGAGAGCGAAACTATTTTTTCACAAAACGCGATTTGGAGTGCAATTGTCAATGTCACTTATTCGCCAGACGAAGATAAAACTTTCGTTTCATATTTCAGAAGGTATGAGGATCTATTCGAAATAGATTGTGGAAAATGGACAGACGCTAAAATGCTACGCCTACTGCTCCGTAAATTAGGGACTACTGAACTTAGCAAATTTGTGGCCTACATATTACCTCGAAAAACTAGTGATTTAACTTTCATTGAAGCGGTAAATCTTCTTACAGAATTATTCAGCCCAAAAAAGTCGTTATTTCACAAAAGATGGAAATGCTTAAACCTAACCAAGAAAGACAGCGAAGACTATCCGACGTTCGCATCGGTAGTTAACAAACATTGTGACGATTTTAAATTAGCCGAACTTACCGCAGACATTTTAAAATGTCTAACATTCGTACAAGGTCTTATATCGTCGAAAGATGCAGAAATTAGAAGGAGAGTCCTAACCAGGTTAGAGGGAGAACCAAATTTAACCTTACAAAATATAGCCGAAGACTGCCAAAAATATATAAGTGTAAAAAATGATTCTAGAGACATTGAAGAGTCAGGCGTTGCACACATAAGAAAAATACATCGGAAATCACATTTTCCTCTCCTTCAAAAACAAGTCAAACCAAAAAAGATTATTTTCACTATACTAAGAAAAAAAGTCAACTCAATCAAAAACCGAAAAATTTACCGCCTAGTCCATGTTACCGTTGTGGAGCGGAAGTTCACGGACTCTCTCGTCATCAATCCAAAAAGAAGACGATATTGAGACTCCTGGCTTGGGAAGGGGGGTGTTATGGAGACCTACCTTCATGGACAAAATAGACTCCTTATGACTATATTATACCTCGCAAGAGGACTGTAGTCAGTTGACGAGTTGACTACTGTACTTAGCCGTCAGTCGGATGTGCAGCACTTCTGTATTCGTTCTGTTTGTTAATAATACGTTTTCACTGAATTGCTGAGTTCGAGTTTTCTTTCGGACCTATTCCGGGTCCGCAACAGATATAGTGATTCCCGTACGATTCAATCTCCTCAATAAGTTTACCAA
This sequence comes from Acanthosepion esculentum, assembly GCA_964036315.1. Lineage (NCBI taxonomy): Eukaryota > Metazoa > Mollusca > Cephalopoda > Sepiida > Sepiidae > Acanthosepion > Acanthosepion esculentum. Next base: position 39,485,303 of record OZ038501.1, read on the forward strand.
TGTAATTTTATAAAATAAGAAAACGCGAACAAAAAGGGGGTTAATAAATATAGTACTGTTCCCATGACAACGACGGAATGAATTAGCAGTAAGTATGACAGTATATATTATAAAGAAACCATGCGTAGCAATAAAATCAGAACGAGACAATATTCATCAGAAGTTGAGGAATTAATCGACCAAACTATTGTTAAATTAAGGATAATCATTCCGAAAACAAAGAATATAATCAACCGTACTTGAGACAAACTTCATACAATTGTCTTTGTAACGTGATCACTACATAAAACGTCATTCTAAGTAAAATAAAGAAACTGCTTTCAGTAAAACGGATTCCTGATAAGAGTCCTAATTCTAATCTAACTTGAGTTTCAGATTTACTCTACATAACAACTGGCGGCGTTATAATTACAGACGAACAAAGAAAAAGTATTTTTTTAACAAGATCTAATCATTGTCTAAGCTTTTTTACGCGAAGAGAAAGCGAGAGAGAGGAAGTCTGCGTGTATTTGTGTGCGTGTGCGTTTGTGTGCAATATATGTGCGCGCCTCGATGTCTGATTGAATTACTTAAATCTAATCGAAATTCTGAATCTTGACTTGCGATAAATTCACTTCTGATAAATGACGGTTAGGTGCATATTTACTCTTTCACTCATTCATTCGCTCATCTACGATTCAAATGAGTCAGTTTGTCCAACTATTGGACGGTTTCTCCTCACTCAGTGAACGTTATCTCATCACGTGACTTTTTCGAAGCGAGTGATTCTCCGTTGAGTGAGCGACCAGAGATACTTTGGGTGCTTTTTCCCCACTTTTGTTTTAATTCGCTTTTATTGTGGTTCTACTCACTGTCATTCGGTCTAAGATTGGTGATGGGATGTCAACATGTCGAGCGGTATGAAAGTTGGTAACAGTGTCGATAAGGGAGAAGACTGGTTAGGGCAGCAGTAGATGAATAGGAGAAAAGAGACAGCATATCACATTTTGGATATATGCGCAGTGCATGTGACGTGCCAGTGACATCTCGCCGTACCACACGTGAGTTCACTTTGTTCGAGGTCACGAAGGTGAATGAAAAACAATCGTTTGTGCTTGTCGTGAACTTTTTTGTTTTATTTGATTTGCCTCCCATTATCGTCAAAATTTGAGGTCATGATACACTTGCAGAAAATCTTTTTACTCCAAAACGTCAATTAATTCTGAAAGATCTATTGCTGTTTCTTGGCACTCTGCCTGTCCTTCTGTCTCTAGTGTTTTTCTTTTTACCCACTTCTCTCTCGCTAATGTTCTCCCTATCTCACTGAGTCTTTCTTTGCACTTCTCTCTCGCTAATATTCTCCCTCTCTTATGGTGTGTTTCTTAACATCATTCCTCTTTCTCTCTTTCTCTATCTCTCTCTCTCATCTCAGTCGCTATGTATTTATCTAAATTGAGAAATTCTTCATCCTCCGACTTATCAATCAAGACATGACTTTCTAGAAGTGGTCATGGATTCGTAGATGACACAGACAAATGGCCTTTCCCATTATGTCAGCCTTTGTCACTAGTATTCACATTTGGCAGCATTTTCACAAATGTATTGCTGTAGACGTGGCACCTTGACATGGAAGTGCGGGCTTATATTGGCCAGATAATAGTTAATAAGGGAAAATAACCATCACACGCATGTCCACATTTACATGAGTAGAAGTTTGTGACAGCTATTCATGTATATATGTATATATGTGGGTATGTATCTGTGTGTGCGGGTACATGTATAAATGCTTGTATGTTAAATATACTAGTAAATATACATTGCAAAATTACACGCATACATATATATATATGTATGTGTGTAATCCTGAATTTATTGGTGAGGGCTTCAGATACAACACGGATGCCTAGATCAAGTGCCTTTAGGAGATAGTGCTACCCTGGGTCAAGAGGGTGGCTGCTGGAAGACCCGGTGTCTGGCAACAGGATTTTGCACCATGCCACACAAGCAGGAGAATCCAGTCATGGCTGGCAGACAATTTCTGCGACGACATCAGCCTTTACATCTGAGCACCTAACTCCCCAGACTGCAGATTATTATGCGTGGGGCACAGTTTTGAGAGGGAGAGAGCAACAAAATTCCTTGTAACGCCAAAGATGAACTGAGGGCAAGGATTAAGACACCATTCACCAACTTAAACAAGGAGACCGTCCAGAAGAGTTGCAGGAGATTCCAATGACGACTGGAGACTGTAGTTGAAGCCAATGGCGAGTTTCTTGAATAAATTTACTCTTTAGTATTTGAAGATATTTTTGTGTAATTTTGGTAAATATTTCTGCTAACATGAGATGTCAGTGTTATTTTCATTTTTGCGTAATGCAGATGACAATTTATCCATCGAACCCTATATATATATATATATATATATATATATATATATATATATATATATATATATCGGGAAATTGTAAAAAGTTTACTTGTGACGCGTTTCGTCCCATCAGGACGAAAGTAAACTACACAATTTCCACAATACTGTTCTTGATATATATAAAATATATATATATCGTTATCTCATATATATATTAATACTTTTTCTGTTTATACATTATCTTTATAGATACAATTTAATTAAGTAAATGCTCTGTTTTTTAATTAAACAGTATTAATTACATTTACCGGACTGAATGTACGAGTAATTTCGTAGAAAATATGCGTTCTCAGACAGGAATAGAATCTATATCCTTATATGAAAACCGTCATTTGACCTGACGTGGTGTACCATTCAGCTACAGAAAAGCGTCAGGTTATCAAATTCCGAATTACTCTTTATAAACAATCTTCGACGATTTTTCTCCATCAATCATTTCTGCTCATGAAACGTATCTTAACATAAACAATGACAACATATTATTAAATGGATTAAGTCCAGCAATTATTTCAATATATTTTAATTTTATGTGTTATTTTTATAGATACAATTTATATAAATAAATAGTTTGCTTTTTAATTAAACAATATTACCATTTACCAGCCTGAATGTTCGAGAAATTTTGTAGAAAATTTGTTTGCGTTCTCCGACAGGAATAGAACCTGTATTCTTAGAATTTCTCAAACATTCATATCTCTCTCTCTCTCTCTCTCTCTCTCTCTATATATATATATATATATATATATATATATATATATATATATATATATATATATATATATATCAATATCACATAACATATTTAGAATGCAATTTATCCTTTAAACATGTTTTATTAAAAAAAACAAACACTGAAATCTGCTAAGATTTTGTTGGGTTTCTCCTAGTGTCGAATATGTCGTTTGATATCACATGAAATTTGTAAAGGACCTTGCCGAAATTATGTGTTATGTTCCAAGTACTTTCAAGCATCGTTTATTGTTTTCGAGGAAAGAAAATAGAAAATCGAGAACGAGTCAATGTAACGTTTATGTTGTTAATGGTCCAAAGTTTGAAATAGTTCACATGCTATGACTGCGGGATAGATTTTAATGTCTCGTGGCTAAAATGTCCTTACGGTTCAAAATAATTTTCATACGTGGGCGTCCAGTTTTAAGCAAATTTTCATTGATAATAGATTACTGTTCACTGATGTCGTGATCTTCCTGAATTTTTAATCGTTGTTTGTTGAGAACTATCGTATTCTCAACCCGACCAAAATCTGATGGATATTAGAAAGCATGCCGTGAATTTGTGCTATATGTTTACATAGGGCACTTTGGAGAATTGAGAGGTCATTCTTCCCGAGAGAAACTTTGTGCTATGTTGATGTATTTATATTATCTACAGAGACACAGTAAAAGGACAAGATAATTGGTTTATAACATTGGCCTTTTGTAAAGTAGTTTTTGTGAAGAAGAGATGTTCGTAAACACAAGGTTGAAAGTTTTACATTTTTATAATCTATGATGAAGGAGAAAGTTAATTATGGATTATATATTACTTGTTTTTTTTCACTTTTATATAATTGCAGTCTACCTGGTTACAGTAAAATAAGTTAATAGTTTACATGCTGCGGTTTAAATTGGGTTTATTACTTATGTGGCAATTCCCCGTGAAAATAATTTAAATTGCTCATCGATTATGTTATTATGGAAGGGTTTTATCACTTTTCGTTTGTTAATCATTCATTTATGTCGAAGTATACAATAAATTTTGCACGGTTGATATGCATGGAGACTGACAATTTCTAAAAACGTTTTCCGATATTGATCGCGTGTCCCCCATAAATATACTAAAGTTAAAACTATTTAAACACATGTGCACACGCGAGTGTTTGATAAGATTACGCTTTGATCCAGGTGTGCAACAACGTAACAAACATAAGGTAATATATATATATATATATATATATATATATATATAATTTATTCGAAAATTATAACATAAATATGTTATAAAATAACTACAAAAATACCCATGGAATATTAGTGTTTGAGCCTTTTATATTATATTCTTGCTCTATCCTGGACATTGAACTCTACCTGGATTCTATCCTCTTGGAAATATATATATATATATATATATATATATATATATATATATATTACTGTAAAAGGAAATTCGTGCTTGAGACTGCGGGAATTAGAAGACTCGACCATTATGAATGTTTAAACTAACAATTTTAACGCCATGACGTGGCTTCCCTCTACATTTTCTATAAATATTTTCATGGCAATTATTCTAATGATATCTCCTCATTAGTACTTCGACTGCATGAATTTAAGCGTACAATTGGATTAACAACAAGGACTCATCATTTGAAATAACTAGATGGAACCGTAAGTTCTATTCTAATAGTTTCTTTCTTCGCACTTCCGATTTCTTGCTGCCTACAATCTTCAAAAATTTAAATGCAACCGTCAATCTACTGCCTTTCTTAAACCTGTTCCTGTATTGTCCCGTCTCATCACTTGTCTTTTCATTCTCTTTTACTTCCAGTGACCCTTTGCGTTCTAGTTGCATTATCGCCTTGCTTGGGGTAAAATAATTAAAAAAAAAAACATGGGTGAAATTTTGTGAAAACATTGCATTAACCTGTTCTGGCAGTAGCATTATTAGCTAAAACATTACCCCAACTCGAACTGACAGCAAAGTTACAGACCAAGATATTACATCCTCGCGTTCTGGCAGCACCCCTAGAGACTAAAATATTACATCCACGCGTTCTGTCACTACCACAACTGATCAAAAATTATTTCCACTCGCTCTGGCCACACTTCTAAAGTCGAACAAATGACACCCATTCAGTCGAAAACATGATATCCACTCGCTTTGACTTGTAGCTCTAGAGTCGAAATAATTACATCCATTCGTTCTAGCATCTCTTGTACAGTTCAAAACATTATATACACTCCTTCTGGCACAAGCCGTATAGTCCTAATATATTATATCTCCTCGCTCTGGCGTCACCCTTATATTGCAAATCAGTATATTATTTCGGTCTGGAAGAAGCCCATAATCCAAAAAAATGCCATCCCTTTTTCTAGCAGCACTCCTGTAGTCCGAAAATTGCATCCATTCGTTCTGGTATCATATTTACTGTCTGAAACATTATATCCACTCATTCTGACATCACCCCTACAATTCCAAAAATTACATCCATTCATCCTAGCAGTAACAATATAGTCTAAATATTACATCCATACCTTTTTAACAGCACCCGTACAGTAAAGAAAAAATTACATGCACTCGTTCGAACATCAACCCTACAGTCCAAAGCGTGATATCCACCTCTTTCTGCCAGCAGCCTTATAATCCAAAACATTACCTCCACTCTTTTTAGAGGCATCTGTACAGTCGAAATCATTACAGAGATTTTTCAAGCGTAAATCAGATGTGGCACAAGGCCGAAAGTATGGGAGCCCAGTGAGGATCGAACTCACTACTCAGTCGTAATTGTTCTAGTGAGACAAGCTTGCTAACCATTACACCACCTCGGGGTGTCCCAGTCAAAATTATTATATCCACTCTTTCCGGCTGCTCCTTTGCAGTTTAAAAATGACATCCACTTGTTCTAGCAGTGCCGATACAGTCCAAAACATTACCTACTGTGGCGACGAAGAAGAAAACAAATCCTTACCACAAAAACAAATTCGTGTTATCTGTCAAAAAAAGAAAATCTGAAGCATGATCGGGCCGATTTAATAGGCCTGCAAATAGGGTAACCCCTACCAATCTGGCCCAATCACAACTTTTCTTTCTTACCCCAATAAAAGAACATTATTTTGTACGACAGACGACGACTCTTAGTGCTTCGTTGGTAAAGAAGGTAGTTGTGTATTACGAATTGTGGATACGGATTTTCGACATTTTGGATTTTTAGCCCCAGGACTTATGAGTTTTTAATCTGAACTTCCTAATTACTATTTTCCCACACATCCACTCATTCTGGCAGTACTCCTATTATCTAAATTTGGCAATGAGCAACTTTTGGCTTTTTCCAAATCTAAAATTGCCGTTGAAATTGAACGTTGCAAGCAGTTTCTTTACGAAACACTGAGATACATTTGTGAGGCTCCAAATGAAGTACTTTGAGGTGGTCTCAATTTCCATTATAATAGGAGCATTTCCACTAACCCTTGTACGTATTTTGTTCTCTCTAAGGTGCATATATATAGATAGATATAGATATAGATATAGATATAGATATAGATATAGATATATATGTATTCATACACATATACTGTACGTTCATATACACACAGAATTGATAAAGTTGTATGCATATATGTAGATGTGTACTTATAAACCTAATGCTCACATAGATATGCACGACCAAGCGGCATCAGCTGAAAGTAATTTGTTTCTTCTATGTTGTTCTTCTGGTTTATTTTATGCGGATGTTTTCGGCAATAAATGAAAGTTTTCTGCGCCATTTTGGGTCTGAAAAGAAGGTGGTGTAGTCGCTGCTTGCGGAGAAAACCCATCAGTAGAAAGAGGTGAGAGCGACCAACAGGAACATCAAAACAAATATGAATTACCTTTTATGGCCTTTAAAATAAACTGTATATATATTGCATCAAAGATACTATTTTGGTACAAGGCCGAAAGGGAAGTGAGGTGAATCTGGTATTCACTGACTATCTAATCTGATTCGTGAGCCGTTCATCCATTACAGTTTACTCATTCACCACAAGAACTCATCAATCACCATTCAGTGCTCCACATACCACAATACCGCATATTCACTGGAATCCTACTGAAAGCTGAACAATATATACAAATGTCTTCTTTCCTTTTTTCTTATAAAAATAGCTAAAAATATATGACATGGAATCAGGGTGAGGAGGGGATGAACCCAATAAAAAAATAAATACGACCAAACATTCAAACTAAAAATAATATACGTTAGTAGGTCCCATCCACCCCACGGAAAAATAAGAGTGGCCATTGTACATTGCCGCCAAACAGAATCAAGCAGCTCGATCGCTAAAGGCAAGAAAGACAAAATAAATTACGGATTGGAGAAATATCAAGCCTTTAAAATAAACTGAACAAAAACGGAATGAAACACAGTAATTCAACAGCATTTATTGGTTCAGAATAGTCAATTTATTCTATTTTTTATCTTTCAAATATTTTTATCATTTTTATTATTACTGATGTTGATGTTGTTATATCAACAACAACAATAATAATAAAAGGTGTTCTCATATATTTGATGATAATTTTATACTTTTATTTTTTCTTATTTATTTATTTATTGATTTCTATTATTATCATTTAAAATAAATGGTACATTTGATGATGAACTGTTTACTCCGACATTCAGTATAAAATATATATGTGTTTTTATGCGTGTACATATATATATATATATATATATATATATACACTTCGAGTAGATGGAACTAGTGAGCCTGGGAGGGTAGTCTATCTAAAGAAAACTCTGATTTTAAACTTCCACTGCTTTGCAGGCATACCTAATCATGGGAAAGGCTTCGCGAGTAAATCGTCCGAAGGACAAATCCGGAACTGGATCCCATTAGACAGTCCGATGTTATGTTCAACATCGTTCTGGCAACTTCTGCGACGATGCTGGTGCTAAGCTGTGTTGGATTCTCTCTTTTTCTTGGACAGCATAGGTGGCGTGGAGAGTGGGGACGTGCTGCATGAGCAACCGCCGTTCTCTCATCACACCCTACCTAGGTCTGCACCCTGGACAGGACACGGAAAAACACGGGAAGTAACAGACTACCAGTTATAAGTCAACGCTTGATTGGTTTGGAGCAAGACACCAGGGGTTGCTTTCAATGGGGAGAGGTCATCGCACCTCACTGGACAGCTACCACTCTCCCAGCCAATGATGTGCTGTTCCGCCACAGTTTGTCCGTTTCACTGGGAGCATGAGGCATAGGGATACAAGTACCCTGAAATGAGGTCTGCAAACACTGCACCAAGCATTCCTTCTATTTGGGGAAGTGGTCACCGGCAAGAGGGTGGCCTCATCTTCGCTTCAAGGACTTCTGCAAAAGTGACATGAGAGCAATGGACATACACATCGAGAGGTGGGACGACATTGCCAACGATTGATGAAGCTGGAGAAGCGAAGGCTAGAACTCGGAGAGAAGAAATGGAGGCTTGCTGCCGAGGAGAAGCGTGCTTGAAGGAAAGAAAACAACAAGGTGATATAGCCATAACACATGCTGCGCCGCCGTTATCAGCCGAGGACATAAATCTTTGGGCGTAGATTCAAGGTCACTCGACACCGAGTGTTACCAGATATATAACTGAATAAACCAAGCGCTGAACAAGTTTTAAAATCTGATGTCAGAAGTGCAAAAGTAATAAAAGAATCTACGACGCTGTTATGAAAGATAAAATAGTTGACAGTGCATTGCGTCTCTTTCATCCAGTACATTTGTCTGTAAACTTCCGTCCTGACAATACGACGCTTGAAGAATGAATGATAGGAATTTAACATTAAAATTATCAAGAACATTTATTTTCTGAAATGTATATGAAGTAAATATTGTAATTTATCAAGAACATAATTAATTTCTTATCAATACCTAGACAGCTTGAAATTTCACGGACGTTTCAACCGGCATATTAAAAAAAGAAAAGCAAAAAAGTAAAATCAGTGCATCTCATCTGATAAAACTCGGAAAATGATCACTAAACTCATCTGCATTATACAGATTTGGGTGTGGAGCATATATATATATATATATATATATATATATATATATATATATATATAAGTTTCATTAAACCGACTGAAAAGGTACTGCACTTGTTGGCAGCACAACACTTTGTTGTCTACCGGGTCATGTAATTTAAAACGACTGAAAATTAATGAAACTTATATAAAAGAGGGATTGGCCCCCCCAAATGCAGTTATATATATATATATATATATATATATATATATATATATATATATATATATATATATATATATATATATATATATATATGTGTGTGTGTGTGTGTGTGTGTGTGTGTGTGTGTGTGTATGTATGTGTGTGTGTGTGTGTGTCATTAAAAACGACAGACAAGGTACTACGTTTAAGCTTTTTATTTAATTTTTCTTGTGTCCGCACAAGAGCTTTCTTTCTTGGACACAGAGTATGTAGACGAGCTGACAAAGCTAATACATACGTAATTTTGGATAAAGGCGATTACTACAAAAATTACAAAACATTATCGACGACAGAACTAAATTCACCAAACTGAATAGGAACCCCACGGAGACCATAAAAAGGTCCGTCAACAAACTAATAACAGCCCACAACGCGGAAGTCGGTTCCCTGAAAATCCAAAAAATCATTGGAGACTACCAATCTGGATATTTATATGGAAATATAAAAACTCATAAACCCAGATACCCGCTACGACCAATCATTTCCCAGATCCCAAAACCTGATCTACGAGCTATCAAAATTCCTGAATGATATCATCACTCCATACCTACCCACCAATTAGATCATCACATCCACCCACGAATTCCTCCAAATTTAAAAAACTACTAGACCAAACCAAGGTATCATAGCGTCACTTGACGTGGAAAACTTATTTACAAACGCCCCGTCGATCAAACCATTGACGTTATCCTCAATTCTGTGTATACTAATAATTCTATCCCTCCGTCAGCCATCAAACCGTTTATACTAATAAAAAAAACACGCATGCACAACCAAAGTCCCATTCTATAACCATAATGGCAACATTTACACCCAAACTAATGGTTTTAGTATGGGAAATCCACTCGGTCCATGCCTTTCAAATTATTATATGTCCCATGTAGAAAATATATTTAAACTGGCCTGTAAACCTAAAATATATGTCCGCTACGTAGACGATATTTTTTATTTTAGCAAATAACACTAAAGAAATAGACACACTTAAGACCACATTTGAGAAAAACTCTGTCCTTAACTTTACCTACGAACTTAGTCAAAAACCAAACTCCCATTCTTAGATGTTCTCGTAGAATATAGTAATAACACTTTTATCACCTCATTATATAAAAATCCCACTAGCAGAAACTCTTGCTACCTTAACTTTAAAAGTGAATTCCCGCTCAGATACAAAATAGCAGTAATAAAAAAACTTCCTAAAAAGAGCACACCAGAATTCATCCTTTCGACTATTCCTTAAAGAACTTAATAATCTAAAACAAACACTAATCAACAATGGCTTCCTTAACAAGATGAGGTAAATTGGGAGTTTGTTCCAGTACGGAGATGTTCTTCTCGACCAGGAACTGCCGGATGCAACTGAAAAAAGTGATACTCTGATGTTTTTTGTTTTGTTTTGTTTTTATTTCGTTTTCTACGGGTTATTTCGTTTTCTTTAGCAGCTTATTTAAGCCAAAAATATTTTGGAGATTGCAAGAATTTTTGAGTGGAGATAATAATGATTTAGTCATACAAGTCTTACTAATTAACCCATAGCTAGAGGAAGAAGGGATGGATTCATAGCTTTCCCAATATTATTTGCGAGCACGTGAATATAACGAACCCAACAGGATTGGTGCTCGGGTTTTCGATTAACAATTCTAAGCCATTATACATTACACCATCCGCACATCCAAGTTTATAGCACCTGGTATTCGCAAGAAGTCACCCATCTTGGTATTGACCAGGCACGACGTTGCTTAACTTCGAAGATCATATCCGGTATATCAACATGATGTAGCCGTAAGCCCTCTCTTATCTGATTGCGTATGTGCTTGTGTCGTTATGATAGACGACTGAGCACAGCGAGATTCATAAATTGTGAAATTTCTCCTGATGAGTCGCAAAAAGTCTGTACATGAAATTTAATATAAAATAACCAAGACGTTCTTCGGTTTTTCACACAGAAGGATCAGATCGTTCGTTACTCGAGGAAAATATCTTCCAGATTTCTATGCATATAATTAAGTGATAACATTATATTAAGTTTCCAGCAGCTAATCCTTCCACTTGTGTAATAACATGAACAGATGTATCTGCGATTTATATATTTGTAACGCAATGATTTCATGTATTTGTGTCTTTCGACGGATACTATTAACGTCTACGTTTGCGCACCAGTGACCTTAAGAGAAAGATTTGAAATATTGATATATAGCAAGAGTTATCTAAATGAAAAAAACTACTTTATCAGATGAAAAAAAGTATTTCAAGATCAAAACATCAAACCTCATTGGCTCATTTTTAACAGCCAATATATATATATATATATATATATATATATATATATATATATATATATATATTCTGTGCATTTAGGCAGCAAATGTTTTTTAAGGGGCAAATATTATTACAGACAACAGACATTTTGTGGCAATTATATGTATATATATATATATATATGTGTGTGTGTGTGTGTGTGTGTGTGTGTGTGTGTGTGTGTGTGGAGAGAGATATAGAGAGTGTGTGTAAAATAAAGATAGAAAGCTGATGTGCTGAGAGGTTCTTCCCGCTTTCAAGTATATATTATGTTCAAGCTTGAAACAGACTGCAGCCATTCGCTGTTGATCTCAGTGTCGACTTTATATTTACATACGCTCTATCCATGATATTGAGCACTTTCAGTCATAAATATCGCATAATGTAAACTATATGTTATCATACATACATACACGCACACACACACATACACACAAACATATACAATATATATATATATATATATATATATATATATATATATATATATATATATATATATATTACAATGAATCATTCATACAAAAAGTAGATTAGTAAAGTTAATGAAATAAAATGGCGAAATCCTTTCGCAAACATAATTTTAAATTTGCATTAACCTACGAATCACTCGATGAATGTTATGATCCATGTTTTTAATACCTACAAGCTGTATAAGTTCTTTTTTTAATCTGCAAGTACTTTCAACTGTACATTCAGTGATCCTCAGGCATGGAAATTATTTTCTTTTTAGTAAAATCCAAGTAGCATCAGAAACGAAAAAATTAATTGCGAATCGAAATATGTTTTTGTTTTTTTTAAATGTGTTATGAACGAATACAAACTTTTGGAGCGTGCAGTCGCAACGCTAAGGTTGAATTTTTTTTTAATTTTAAGACTGTGTGTTTTTTACTATAAATTCAGGCATCCTCAGGCATGGAAATTATTTTGCTTTTAGTAAAATCCATGTAGCATCAGAGACGAATGTACAGTTGAAAGTACTTAAATTAAAAAAAAAAATCAACCTTTGCGTTGCGACTGCACGCTCCAAAAGTTTGTATCCGTTAACAATAACACATTTAAAAAAAAAAAAAGAAAGCATATTTCGATTCGCTGTTTTTTTTATGTAACATTCGCTAAAAGAGCAGAATACATGATGAAAAAATGCCCAAAACATGATAAGAACAAAATTTTATCGTCAAAATCTTCACGTTATTATTAAGAGGAAGGATCAAGAGATTTTTTTATCTAATTTATTTTTATTCTTGGAAATTTGGTTAAAAATGTTGTTTTTTGGTGTCAACGCAGGATCCTAAATTTGTATGGGAAATTTGAGCGCTTTTTTAAAATAAATTCTTGCAAAAATAAACTTATTAAAAAATGAATTAAATTATTTTTGTAACGTTTCCTTTTTAGAAAAACTGTTAAAATATTTATAAATCTGCTACTCCCTTTCGTTTAATTTTATGAAAGTTCGATAAAATTGTTTCGCTTAATGTTTATATCTGTTATAAGAAAAAGTCATCGGAGAATTTAAATCATCAAATATTTTTTGTCAAACAATTCCCCTATCTTTTAGAAAATCAACCCTGAATCATAAGATAAAAGAATGTAATAAAACTAAGACATTTCATAACTAGAAAAGCTTTTAATTGTTTTTAATACTAAAATATACTATTGAAATTAGTGTATTAAGAAAAAACTTTTTTTCGCTGAATGATGAATTTTTCCAAGAAATTCTTTTAATTTAAATTAAAATGATTTCTAAACTTTTAAATTTTCTGTGTTAATTTGTAGTGGTCAAGTGATATTGTTATGAGATTAAAAATGTATTTACTAATCCTAAATGGAAACCTCACTATAATTCAACGATCCCCCAGTATTTTAAAAAGAATTTTGATTTGTGAGTGAGTGCGTTTTTTGTAATACAGATGTTCATATACGGCATTATCAGAAAATAAATGAGATAACTATAATGCATTTAATTTTAGTGGTAATTTTCTAACATTTTTCTGACAAGCGTCTTTGTAAGTACATAAAATTCAATAAAATATTATATTGCTTCAGATATTTTCTTAAATTCTTAAGGTTACTGGGTATTTTAAAAAATATATAAAATGGATGTTCAGTACATATATCTAGATGCATAACCTAGCCGGCCTCATTCGGCTTTCTACTGTGTGTGCCTATATGTGTGCATGAATGTGAAAAAGAATTACTATCAGCCCGTTAAATATTATACACCGTACAGTTCTAATGACAATAGTTTGTTCGTTAAATCGTTTATTGTTTTACTGTAGTAACATATTGAATCTAAATTACAAGAACCTGCATTCGTCTGATCGAATTGTTTCTATTATGAAAAATTCCTTTCGGCTTCTTATTCTTTCGACTTCAGATTCCTTTTTTGAATCCGCGTCGAAGGAATAAAAAATGCTGGAAACCAAAAACTAAAATTAAGTTTTAGTAATGTTTCAAACAAAAGTCGAAAATGATTTTCCAAAGAAATTACACGATGAAGTATAAAAAAAGTAAAGCCAAAAGAAAGCTTCTCCAATCGAAGAATTTCCGGAGTCTCTTCCAAAAGTTTGTGCCGTTCGCAATCATTAGAACTGCATTAAAAAATCGATTTTCCCAAAATCAACGCTTCCCGGGAAGTAGATTAGTTCAAATTAAATGAGTTAATTATTATTTGTAAATTTTTCTTTCACAAACGCCTAGAGAAAAAAGTAAATGATGTCAATCGATTTCTTTTGATTATTTTGTCAACAATCTTTGTCAATAATCTATTTGTCTATTCTGTGTGTGCACGCGTGTAATTTTGAGTTTCTACTTCTCTATATTTATTTTCATTTGTTTACATGTGTAGAGGTAGAGGGATTATTTATAAGAGATGAGTGAAATGGGAAGGACCTTTCAGAAATTCATTCCGTATTGTTTAGAACAAAATTGAAAAATTATAATGGTGTTCCTGACATTATTTTGAAAATCCGATCACTAAGTTTATCACCATCACCATTACCACCAAGAGAAATATGCTCAAATGCACGAGTATAGAGAAAGAGAGAGAGAGAGGGGGGAGAGAGGAAGAGAGATGCGCAAGTGTGTGCATGTGTGTGCTTTGTGCATGCAAATAGACTAACAGACAACGTTATTTTCCTTTGTTTCATGAGTATTTGGCAAATTTTACACAACTACAAGCAATAACGCCATTGGATTCCTTATTTAGGTTGTTTTGTGGTACCAAATCATTTTGTTTTACTTTACAACCAAATATAATCAATACGAAGGATAAGCGCCATTTTGATGTTGATGTGTTAAAGTTAACGGCATTTAGGATTTAATTAAGTGTAACTTTCTTTAACAATGAGTTACACTTTTTAGTTTCTTTGTATAACCTGTGCAAAGACATTTGGGGAAGACATTTTACTTTTTAAAATGGTCGACCAAATATAATGAAATTTTTAAAATATTTTGTAGAAGGTTTGCACTTCATCAATTCTCGCTATAAACGCGTTGAATTATTTCATTGCGTGAAAAATACATTTCCCAAACTAGGAAATCAATTTTGTCAAATTTATTTATGATTTTTTTTTCTCGTCTGAACGAGAAAACAACAAAATTTCATAACGGGAGATTTCATCTTTTGTCAGTCTAAAAAAAAACTGGATTTAATATGAATATAAAAAGTAATCTTTGTGACAATGTCTCATATAATTCTGTTTTTTTTTTTGTTTTTTTTGTTGCTTTGTTTGATTTTTTTAAGGTCATCTTCGATTGATTCTATGGAAGATTAAACTACTGACGACTTAATACAATGAGCTATTGTTTCCTTTTTAAACACCAAAAGAATCATTTTTATATTTAAGTTTAAAATCCAAATTTAGAAAATGAAAGTCTGATTACTGTTAAGTCTTTATAAAACAGTAATATCAATAAATAAATTTTTGCACGATTTTTTTTACATTATTCAACGATTTATCAATTGAAATTTTTGCTACTGAACTTTGACATACTTATTTAAGCTAAGCATTGTAAAAAAAGAATTAGGAAATTTAAGCCATTGTGAATCTACAATGGAACTATTGTCCTCGCAGATGTCAGTCCAATGACCTGGCTAAGTAAGTAGTTCAAGCGCACAGCTACTTAGATAAATTAAAAAGATACAAGAACGAACGAGGAAAGTTAAAAACAGCAAATAGGCTCCAATCAGGAGTTGTTAAATTTTCCACGTAACAATGACACGTGACACTGTAATGACAGAATTAATCACTCTGTAGCGGACGGTGTGGCATTCAGTGTGCCGATATTATTAAAGCATCATCAATATCAGAAAATCCAGTGAGATCAGGTTTAGCAAAGTGTGGGGTTAATGGTGCTGCCAATGGATGAGAGTAGGGAAACCTGATTCATAAGGTTGATAAGACGATAGGATGAGAAGTCGACAGAAGTATGATGAGTAGAAAGAACGAGGAAAGCGAATAGGGGAGAATCTGAGAAAGGATTTAATTTCTCTACGAATGAGTTCTGTTCGTTTGTTAACGGTAAAGTCAAAATGAAATAAGCGTTGTGAGATGCCGTCTTTCGGGTTTTCTTCTCCAGATCAATGAACGTAGGATATTGTGTAACGTATTGTCAAGAGAGTACACATGTTCCTGAGCACTACGCCATGATGTAATGGTTAGCAAGTCTGTTTCGCTAGATCAGTTATGACTGAATAGTGAGTCCGACCCTCACTAGGTACGCCATACTTTCGACTTTGGGCCACATCTAAGCTAAGCTTAGAAAATCATTTTTTTCTACTATTGCTATATACGCTATAGATCTTGAGCACACATGCTCATGTAACCGGATATATAATTCTTGTATCCATATATTAAAGCATTTTCATGCGCGTAATAGAAACAATGAAATACACACACACACGAGCGAGCTCACGCGCGTGCCTGTGTGTGTATGTGTGTATTTCTGAGTTGATGTAACTATTTACACTATTTACATTGTTCGGATTGTTGTCCTCATCTTTATGGTCATATTCACGACGTTTCCGCCGTTGTACGCTCTGGCCTTGTTCCGGTAATATACGTTGTAATTTCGAATCGAACACCATGGGAGTAGATTGTTCTAGTTCCACGTGCCATGCCTATTCTGGATATCTCAGTTTCCCTTTAGTTATTTCCCTTTAGTAACTCAAATCTCCAAGTTTTTGTTCACCTCTGCTGTGGCTACGTATTGAACACACAACTCTTTGGGTCGTCATTATATATATATATATATATATATATATATATATATATATATATATATATATATATATATATTATTATTATTATTATTATTATTATTATTATTATTAAATAGACTTAACCCGACAATTATTTTAATATACCTTCTGTTTATACCTTATTTTTATAGATACAAATATTTAAATAAATAGTCTGTTTATAATAAACAATATTAACATTTACCGGTTTGAATATCCTTGAAATTTCGCAGAAAGCGTTTGTTCCTCTGTAACTTAATGGTATCGCACGTCAGGCTATATTACGGTTCCGTGTAGGAAACAGGTTCAATTCCTGTCGGAGGACACGTATTTTCTATTAAAATTCTCAGACATTGAGGCCGGTAAATGTTGTTAATACTGTTTATTATAAACAAAGCATTTACTTAAATATTTTATCTATAAAAATAAACAGAAAATATATTAATATATTGCAATTAAAATTTTAAGGGAATAGTTCATTTTAACAAGGATCTATGGAACCATATTTATAATATTTGATATTAACATATAACCGTCATGAGAAAAGGAAATGATCAAGGAACGGTAGTTTGTAGAGTGAAATTCGATT
Organism: Acanthosepion esculentum; assembly: GCA_964036315.1. NCBI lineage: Eukaryota > Metazoa > Mollusca > Cephalopoda > Sepiida > Sepiidae > Acanthosepion > Acanthosepion esculentum. The sequence continues at coordinate 39,502,804 of OZ038501.1, forward strand.
TTCAGTTTAACAGAAATAAGCTTGAAATATGTTTGAATCCATAAAGTGAAACAATAAATGTTTTTTGCATGAAAAGATAGAAACGAAGAAGTAACAAAATAATGGCGGAGTATTATGGAAATGTGTATGTTTCGAAAATAAAGATACTGCAAAATAGTTTACTTGGAAGTGACAACAGATGAAATAATGATTGCACTCCAAAATGGCGGAAATTGAATCGTAATTTTTTGGAAAGATCTAGATGGATTCCACAAAAGATTAGCGCAACTATTTGCCTAGAAAAAAAGGAAATGCTCCTTAAATCTTCAGTCTAAAAATAATAATTCTATTTTATCAAACAGGAAATTATGTAGACCTTGGTAACGATCGTCCGATTACATTGCTATTGAGCATATGCAAAGATGAAGAAATTAAAAATTAAGGGGTTTGCTAGTAAGGCATATCAAAGCGATTCGGAAAAGCGTTTACCCTGCGCTTAACTAGCAACGGATTACACACACGCGCGCGCGTACGCGAAGGCCCTGAGCAAAGTTGGATTTATAATTAAATTCTTCATTTAAACAAATATCAAAGTTTACACTAAAAAAAGATAAAGGTAACGGTTACTGTATGGTGGTCAACCTCACGGCGGTTGGAAAATGACTAAAGCTGATACGCCAGATCAGGGCCAGTAATATTGCTGATTCTTCTTTGGATTTTATCCCGAATCTCTCTGTATATAGCAGAAGCACCAGATCACATGTGGCAGCAATATTCAAAGCAAGGACGAATGGCAGTATCTAAAATAGATTATAGCGAGAAAAACCGTCTAGCATGACACAGGGAGACAACTTTCCTAATAGCAGACCTAAAAATTGATTCAATACGATCTTTCCAGCGAAAAACCTTAGTCCGAGAAGGCACAATGAGTCACCCTCCTGGTTAGCATCAGCCATGCTGATCAAAGGTAAAAGGGTTTCTCCTGATTAAACGAGAGCAGTTTCGACTTGGCGGCATTAAAATCAACAAGCCATTTCTTTCCCCAGTAAACAACAGATTGTAGACCATTTTTTAGATGAGCTGCTGATTTTATCTTATCGAACCGATGAAACTGACTGTTAAGGCAGGAGTAATCTGTTGTTTCATCAACATAGATACAGAGTTGAGAAATGATGACATTAGGAAGGTCATTCATGAAAATTAGGAACAACGTAGGTCGAAGTATATAGCTTTGGTGGACACCTGCATTCATGCAAAATGATGTAGAAGAGTGGTTGCCAAGACAACTTTCATTTCGCAATTTGATAAGAAAGACAGAATCAATTCAAAAATTCGTGCGGAAATACTATAACCTTTCATCTTGTGAAGAAGACCAGTATGCCAAACCTTGTCAAAATGCCTTCGAGATATCCAATATGGAGGATGTAAAAAATGTTCATAATTCAGGCTATGAAGCTTTTGGACAGTTGATTATGAAGCGTGCGGCCGTGCGTTGTCCTGCCGCAAAATTGGGCCATACATATTCAAAAATCTAGGATGGTTCTTATAAATTTTTTCGTGGATACTCTCAATATCTCCAGAATAAGAGGTTACTTCTATTGTTTTCTCTTGAGGAAAGAATGAATAATGAATAACCGCTTTGGGAGACCACCATACAGTAACCATTAACTTTATAGGGTGCAGTGGAGGTTTCGGGTAATGTGCTGGTGATTCACTTGCATCGATCAACTGGCTTCTCTTACTGCTGTCAAAGAGTATACATTTCGCATCGCATGTAATGATTCGATGCAAAAATCGACCTTTTTCCTGCCGGGAAAGCATACAGTAAGATTACTCGACATTGTTTCATTGCAAGCATTTTCATTGGGCTTATGAGCAACAATATACTGAAAGAAAATTTATCTGGAAAGAAAAATAATCAGGAATAAGTCAAGATTTTTTATATACTAAGGAGGTTACTTCGTTAGACGACCGGATCAACAACCAACCAAAAAATGCGTCATTTCATGTGTGACAACCTAATATATATATATATATATATATATATATATATATATATATATATATATATATATATATATTTCTAATAAATCATATTTTCTCTACTCTGTATTGAGCCCTCTTTTAAGAATAGTATTTTTTGGTTATTGGAATTTATTCCATATACACCAATACTCATATATATATATATATATATATATATATATGTATATATATATATATATATATATATATATATATATATATATATATATATATACTGATGTACTCGTCAATCCCAAACCCCATTAATCGTACTGTGATTTTGTCTGGTCTTCTTTTGTAAATCTAGAACAGGAAAAGTTTTAAAACAAATTCTTTATTACTTTTGCATATAAAAATCACATGAATGTTCCGTTGTGTCGATAAATTTGTAATAAAAACGCCCAATTTCAACGAAGCATACAGCAAGAGAACATGAGATGACAGATTTAGACTCATACTATTTGGTTAATAACAAATCAATGATAAAAGTATTTCCGAAATAAATGCAGCTTGGAAATCAATATTTGATTGAAAGCAATTTAATAATTCGATGTTTATTCCCATCATCTTTAGAATATGTAGGTGTATTTGTATATATATTGTATAGATAAAACCATATAGGAAAATAAATGAATGAATTAAGGGTAAGAACAAACAAATAATAGGGTCCATTGTATGCAGTGGGGCAAGAGAAACATGGAAAGTGGAGATAGTTTCAAATTCACGAGTAAGTGTTGACAAATGCGCATATGAAGACCGACATGTTTCCTGTGGATGGAGCGAAGGCGATTCTAAAAAGGTCATTGTTGTCTGCTTAATTTTATTTCTCTAGTTATTTAAGTTATACTTATCTCATAAATGCATCTGAAACAAAATACGACGTTACTTTAAAATAACATTTTCACTTTATGTCATAGTTTAGTATATTAGCTCAGTTCAGTATATGTCTTTGTGTGTGTGCGCCTCTGTGTGCGCCTCTGTGTGTGTATGTGTGTGTTGTGTGTGTGTGTGTGTGTGTGTGTGTGTGTGTGTGTGTGTGTGTGTGTGATTAATGTATATTTGGGCAGCAACCTTTCTTTTAAATATTTTTCGTTAAATATGACATACTAGGAAAAAAATTATTTTTATTTCCTTTTTGCCAGCGTGTTTACATTTTTCCGTTTCGTGGGTGTGAGGCATTACAAAAACTGTCCGTATCTCAAGCGCTTTCAGTCACTTCTTTAAGCATTTTCAAAGGCGGCGGGGTGTTTTGGTGTTGTTTATTTTTAATGTTTTGACTGTGTGAGATGTAGTATTAGTATATTATTTGTGAATGCTAATAAGAGCCATCGTGTGTATTCGAGTGGACGACTTTCTATTTTAATACAGGCTATAGCACTGAAGAGGGCCAACCAGCGATCTTATGCTGGACAGACCCAATCATAGACAAAATTGGCAATGGGACCTCGTCCTTATAGATTTTAGGTAATCTGTAAAGGCGGGGCCGAATAGACCCAGTAAGTCTAATCAAGTCAGAGAATTCTGGGGAGAGTAATTCACGCTTGACCCACTTCAACAATTGTCTTTGAAACTTAAGCTTCTATTGAAGCATTACAATCATGGGTCTCCACTGGACCTAATCTCAGAAATTTTGATGTGTCATCAAGAATGACACGCATCTTTGAGACATAATCAGAATAGTCCAGCAAAACATCCCCAGCACCTTTATCCGGTCTAGTAATAACCAAATTGCGGTTATTTTTCAAACTTTTAATAACACGACGGTGCTGCTCACCCCATCTCGGCTCAGACAAGGAAACAGAAGAATCAGCAAAAGAATGAGCATAACTATTAAGCTTGGCATTAAGGTCACTAAGAGACTCGGTAGAATGAGGTTCAAATCTATAAACCTGTGCAAATTGAACCTCAAACTCTGAAAAGATTTTCTCACGGCCAGGCATTAAGATAGGAATACAAAATCCCGGCCGTGTGCCAAGATACGATATTCTAACTGAGAAGGCTCACATGAGGAAAAATTGAAAATAATTCCATTTCCAGCAGATGTCATTTAATAACGGAGCTAATTTAAAATAAGTTGATGTCAAAAATTAAAATAGGCATTGTCTTTTTAACAATATGTGATATCTTTTAATGAATTCAATTGATTTATTTACCCTCTCTGATGAGCGGATTAAATCTGCGAAATTTGAATTCGGAAGATAAGTTTTTGAACTTTTTATTTTATTTCTTTACTATTAATGCACTATTTCTTAATATTGAGCTCTTTAGTTATAAAAACCGCTTTCCTTAAAAGCGTTATCCTCTAGTAATGCAGTAGTAAGAGATGCATTTTCTTTTTCTTTTTTCTCTTTTTTTTCTTTTTTCTTTTTCTTTTTTCTCTTTTTCTTTTTTCTCTTTTTTTCTTTTTTCTTCTTCTTTTCTAATTTTACAATCAAATATGTGCATGTGTGTAAATATAATCCAAATTGTAAACATTTTCTGGTGTTTCTATATTACATCAATTTACAAAAGTTGTAAAGTTTCTGCCGAAAGTTTTATGCCTTTCATTCTCCTCTGAATTATTACAATCAGAAAAGTTGACATTTTAATAGACAGAGGCCGCTCCACTCTAAATGGATGACCATTGCTCAAAATGATCAGTTACTCGCTAACGCCAGTCTGATCCATTCTGTCATATGGCCGAATAACTTTACAGAGTGGTCAACTCGCCCCAACGTCTTAATGTACAGTTAATGGTCATTGAATGTTGAAGGATGAACTAATCTGATTACTGTTTATTGGCTTGTAAAGACGGGCATCAATTCTGGCCAGGTCATCTCGAGGGAGTTAAGACGTCCACTAGAATTCAGATTTTAATGGGAAAAGCACTCGGCTAAATAAAACTGTCGTGGTCAGCTGGATACTAAGTTTGTTATTAGGAGGCAGGGGAGAAAGAAGAAAATGCAAGGAACAATTTGACCGGAGAAATGTCCGTTATCATAAAATAACCTCTTACCATCAAACACGTCCCTTTTTATCTCTTCCTCATACCCGCAAGTAAATAGAATTTTACAATTTTTTCCTTTCATTTATAGCATTATTAATTAATCTTAGATCGGCCATAAGTAGGGAACACTCAGTGGGGATCGAAGTGTCGCCAGGCACCGTTTCATTTATTAGCACAGTCAAGTTCTAAAGTCTGTTTATTGATTCGATTTCATGAGAGCGAATGCGTGTTTGCGTGTGCGTGATTGTGTATGTGACTTTGTGCATGCGTGAGTATATATGTGTGCGTATTTGTGCGTGCGTGTGTGTGTATGTGCATATTTATTCAAGGATTTATATTACATTCATAATGCACGTGTCTCCGCGCGTCCCTGTATCTATTCGAACTTTTTATCAATTCTTTTTTTAATCGACAAAATTGTTAACTTTTTCGAAATAGCTGATAACTTTGTCGATTTTTTCCGAAATAATTTTACCGATTTCTTCTGCAACTGAAGCAATCTGTTCCCAAATTATGCAACTGAACAAATATGAGAAGAGCTGAACAACCAACAGAAAAAATGAAACCGCTCAGTCCACATTCATTAAATGTTCTTCGTGTTCTGTTCTTATCTTCGATGAAACAAATTCTGAATCGTTTTTTTTTGTGGTGGTGGTGGTGGTGGTGGTGGTGGTGGGCGGGGGTATGTATTTTCTGAGCAAACTTTTCTCCAAGAAAAGAAAAAGGTTCAAACGATTCCTTGGTGCATGCCTGAATACCAGAATAGACAAAATCGGGATTTAGAAAGAATTTGAAAAAGAATCGGATTTGTGGGACTGATTTCTCGGTTTTTACGCCAAAATATATCTAGTTGTGCGTGAAGAATAAAAGAAACAACATATATATATATATATTCGCTATGGTACCGAGACTGTATGAAATCTCAACAATTTAGTTTAACTGGCTAGATGGAGCCGTAATTTCTATGTTAACAGTTTCTTTTCTCACAATTCTCGCTTGTGGAACTCCTTTCCAGTCAACTTTAATCTGCAAAAATTTAAATGCAATCACTGTCTACTGTCCTTCTGATTACTCTTTCCTCTTGCCGCTCATTATTGTTTCTGTTCCTAATTCTTTCACATCCTGTAACCCCTTGTGCCTTAGTGGCTTTACTGCCTTGCATGGGGATTACCGATTAATATATATATATATATGTGTGTGTGTGTGTGTGTGTGTGTGTGTGTGTGTGTGTGTGTCTGCCTGTCTGTGTGTGTGTGTCTCTGTGTGTGTGCGCGCACATGCACGTGTGCGTGCGTGCGTGTGCGTGTGTAGACGGGCAAAAAAACCTCAAAAACAACGTGAAATTGATTACGAAAGCACGAATTTTCGCATTAATATTTCTTTTCACAAACTCTGAGAGTTTTATATTTGAAGATTGTTCAATATTTTAACGGCCGTTTTAGTGTGCAGTGTTGGCTCAGCAATAATATTTAATTTATGATGGGCACAGATTGCTTGAAATATAGATACATAAACACATGAACTTTGAACTCTTATTACTTCAACTTCGCTAACAACTATGGAAAATTTGTGAAAATTCTAATCTCATTAAAACAAGCGGGCGTATATTCTTAAACATATATTTCTCTCTTTCTCTCTCTCTCTCTCTCTCCCTCTCTCCCTCTCCCTTTCTCTTTCCCTCTTTCTCTCATTGGTCATTTGTTTAAATTTGTGTGTTGAACCGAGAATATTCCGCAAATTACTTTTCCAACTTATAACTTAAGGGCTTTAAAAGCCTTCCAAATCAACTTCAATCTCAAATGAACAAAAAAAGTTAGGAAAATAATGCATAAAGTTTTGAAAATTCACTCAGTCAGAACTACTAGCTTGACTACCAGAGACATCGAAAAAAACTTCTTCGCTCCCATAATTATATAATTAATAAAATAGATATGTATTCTTAATTAGAGAAATTCTTGTTGATAGCACCAACATTCTAAACAAATTTAATTGTAGAAGACATCTTAAGATAATCGAGGCTTTTTATACAAGGTGTTCCTAAAGTCATGGCACATTGACAAATGGGGAAAATGCATATTTTCAAGAAATTAAAATTTCAACATTTTATTGAATTAGAATATTAATAAATAACCTTCATTTCCTTCATTTCTGATGCAAAGATTGATGCACTTTTGCAAGATTCACGTGAATTCGATGCAATAACTCCTCCTCCTTGCTGTCAGGCGCTCTTTATTCGATCAATCAAGTGTGTTGCATTTCTCTTTTCGCATACCCCAGAAAAAGAAGTCAATTCTTTCTTCTTTCGACAAAACCATGTTTAATCTGTGGAGGTAAAAAAATATAGTTAATGAGATTTCCTATGTGTGCAGATTTTAGGGACAGCCTGTATAAAACAATTTATACGAAGTGCCATTTGACAATAGCAGTAAAGCGTTGGCTGTCGTTTAAAGGACATCCAATCATAACCGCATTTATTCTAGAAAAACTTAGAATTTCTACTAGTTCCACAAAATATAACTTCGAAAAGAAGCGCAGAAAAACATATTATAACGAACGCTTTGAAAACCGGCAATGAATTGGCCGAAAGCGCTTAAAAGTATAATCATTACGGACAATGTATACACTCTCTTAGCCTCCACTAAAGAAAAACTCTAAGAACATTAGAAAAACTTAATAAAAAACTGAAAAGATTTTCCCTGTGTGTCACATTCACTGAAACGTGTTTACATTGTTAAATGAATATATTTGTTCGTATATGCAAACGATATGTATTTGAAGTGATTATGTATGAGAGCATTTCATATGCGTGTGTGTGTGTGAGAGAGAGAGAGAGAGAGAGGGAGAGAGAGTGAGAGAAAGAGTGAGCGTGCGTGTGTGTATGTGTGTGTGTGTGGACCTGATTAAATATCCGTACTGAAACATTAAAGACGCGCACACACAATACATTTTTTTTTTACATAAGTCCTTTAATAATACAAAGACGCACGAAAAGTTTGATGCGGTCATACACGTACGTCACCTCGCCCTGACGCACAAACACCATCGTTAATCTCTCTCTCTCTCTCTCTCTCTCTCTCTCTCTCTCTCTCTCTCTCTCTCTCTCTCTCTTTCTCTTTCTCTCTCTCTGCTTGGATGACAAGCTTTTAGGCAAACAATAGTTCAGAGATAGAAGATAAAAATGCTGATTGCTGATTGGACTGGAGAACAAAGCCCAAGGGAGTTTTTTTTTGGGGGGGGTAGTTTAGATTGGATTGAGATTTCTCGTAATTTCTGCCCTTCATCCAACTTCTCTTCAATCCCAACCTTTTTTTATCACAGTCTTCCTCTTCCCACCCCATCCTGTATCGATGTCCGAATTGGTTTGCAAATTTTCATTATCAGTGACACAGAGCTATTAAATATAATTCGTTTATTGTTTTCGAAAATAATGTAATGTGATATAACCTCTTTCCCCTTCGTCGGTTTTTCAACGTACGAAACTTTTGAACAGTCTACCAGCGTTTCATTTATTAACACAAATGAAATAGGGTGTGTTGGGCTCTCTGCTGAAAAAGTGACCGTGTACTCACGTTTTACGTACGTGTCGATGTGCCTAGGATACTGAGGAACATTTTATTAGCAATCAAGTCAACAACATAAAATAAAAGAGAAATTCTCGTCTGTTGCCGATTAATATTATTGAACTACAATAAGTTCAAAATCCACTTCTCTCTTCCTAAATCTTGATTATTTTTAGATTGTTTCCTTGTGCAACTTAAATGTATGCATATGTCCGATTTTGTAAGGACACCAGATAGATCAACAAATCAAGACTGTTGTTGAGTATTGCACTGATAGAAAACTAAATAAAATGATTTAAATACGGCGAAAATATATTTGTATAATATATATGTATTTCATTAAGTAATAAATTTTCAATTCCGGTGGAAAATTAGCCAACACTCGAGCCATTGTCTACATTGAAAGTGTTGTTGTTAGTTTTGCGATTGAAACGGTCAAGAATAGATGAGACAAAGAGATGAAAAATTAAAGGTCCTTCCCTAAACTTCACGTATCCCTCCCCCCGTATCATTCATGTAGGAGGTCCTTTAGTACACCGAGGGACATTTAAATAGCGCAAAGGATGGGCAGGGCAACGGGATTAATGCTTAAAAGAAAGTCGGAAGGGAAGTGATGGCGTGTGCAGTGGTTTGGAAAGATGTTGTTTTGGTAATAGGAGTAATGTGCTGTTATAGTGATGATCACGGAACTTAATTCTTTATTTGCTAACACACACACACACACATACGCACACACACACACACACACACACATATATATATATATATATATATATATATATATATATATATGTACACACACACAAACATATAGCGAGAGAAAAAGAGTGAGAAAAATTGACCACTCACAATAACGTACTGATCAATAAGATTTTCTCATAGACGGTTATTGTAGTGAGTTCCATCCTCGGTGGTTATCCCATTTAACGCGTCTTTGTATTTGTCTCATACAAAACTTGGTTTCGGCTCAGGCGCTTCCTATAGAGAAATGTTTATCAATCAAGTAGTAAGTTCCCAACGAAGCTCGTCGGATGAAATGTCTATTTATCCTTTAATTCTATCTCTCTCTCTCTCTCTATATATATATATATAAATATATATATATATATATATATATATATATATATATATATATATATATATATATATATATATATATATATATATATATATATATATATATATTATATATATTTTAATTGGACATAGTCCGACAATTTATTTAAAGACATTTATATATATTATGTTTAACGTTCTTTTTATAGATACAAGTATTTAAGCAAATGCTTAATTATTAATTATTTAATACTGTTTATTATAAAACAGAGCATTTGCTTAAATACTTGTATCTATAAAAAGAACGTTAAACATAATATATATAAATGTCTTTAAATATATATATATATATATATATATATATATATATATATATATATATATAGAGAGAGAGAGAGAGAGAGAGAGAGAGAGAGAGAGAGAGAGAGATAGATAGATAGATAGATAGATAGATAATATTAGTGGTGAATATACACATACATATGCAATCATATATCTAAAATGTCTAAATATATATATATACATACATACACATACATATATATATGTATAAAAAATAATTCTAAGAGGATAGAATCCAGGTAGAACTCAATGTCCAGGACAGAGTAAGGATATAATAAAAAAACTTAAACACTAATGTATACTAATTTCCGGTGTATCTTTAATGCATTAGACATTTGAAAATATTCATATTTCTCTCCCTTAAACCGTCTTTGACTCCCCTCTTTAAAACTTCTCTCTGTTAAACTTTAATCCCCACTTCATCTTTAGACCTTCCTATTCTTCTCCCGTCTGTTACCCCTCCCTATAGCTTTCATTTACTCTAGCATTCACCCCTCACTCTCATACATACACTCTCACTAAATTTTATTTTTTATTCCCGGAATTGTTTTTTCTGTTTCCTTTTTGAATTTGTAAGTCTGGTGAATTGGATCGTATTTACGATTCTAATGGAATAAATTATGACCATGGAATATTAGTGTTTAAGCCTTTTTATTATATATATATATATATATATATATATATATATATATATATATATATATATATATATATATATATATATATATATAATAAAAAGGCTTAAACAATATAATTAATAAATAATATATATTAATATATATATATATATATATATATATATATATATATATATATATATATATATATAAATGAAAAGAATTTCTGTTCGCTATACACGAACAAACACTTTCATTGTGTCTTTGTATGCAGACATGTTCGATCCAGATGAATGATTTAACTTTAAAAGTGGGAAAACTATTGTCTACCTCTTTTATTTTCGAATAATATGATAGGATTGAGATTGTAGATAAAACGTCGAGAATAGAGAATAATAAGACTTAATTAACGACGACACTGACTTCCTATTCGTTGAAGACCCTAATTACCATATATATATATATATATATATATATATATATATATATATATATATATATATATATATTAATTAGTACATATACGCGTACCTACGTTTTTGTCGTACGACTATAGTTTGTCTACAACAGAGAAGACGGCGATGTCTTCTCGGTTAGACGGCCGAACTCTCTGCCTCTGAGCAGAGAGGAACCCGGACGAGGCTCCGCCGAAGAGCAGAGCCTCGTTCGGGGAGGTTGACCAACCCGATCTTGTTTATACGGGATCTACGGGCATTTTTTGCCCGGGCCTTCGTGCTCGGGAATATCCCACTTTAAACCCGGCCTTGTGCCACATCTATCCCTCGTGGGGGTGGACAGTAAATACTGTCAGTTAAAGTTGCATAGGAGTGTGCTAAATGCGATGCTGGCGGTTTACATTTGTAACAGAAAAATATCGGAATATGAGGTGGGTAAAAAACTGTGAACGAAAGAAAAGTTTAACTATTAATTTAAAATTAAAGACGTTATTTCGCGTGGTCAGAAAACCGTTACGCGTTAAAGGGAGGTAAAAAATGAAAAAAACGTGTGGAAATGGAGGTGGCCGTGGCCGTGGTTGGGGGAACCTAAACAAGTGGCTCATAGGAGTATCACTGCTACGTAAGAAATAAAGTTGCACAGGTGAGCGGTGTTAAGTGCGATGCTGGTGATTTACATTTCTAAGAAAAAATTAGCGGAATATGAGGTGGGTAAGAAAATTTAAAATTTAAAGTTGAAGATGTTGGGTTCGCGTAGTCGGTAAACCGCTGTGTAGGAGGGCGTAAGAAATGGCTGAAGGTAAAAATAGGATAAAATGTGTGGAGTAGTGGGTGGCCGTGGTTAGGGGGATCTACATTCTAATAAGGTAGGTCGGTAGGACTGGAATTCAGTCAGGTTTCCAATATTTTAAGATATACGATTTCTTATGTCTACATGTTATCATTAGTTCAGTCCGTTTATTCAGTAACCCTGTTAATGCTTTTGAGGATAAATGTTTTCTCTAATAGACATAGGTCACATCGTCCCCCTTCCTTACCGGAAAAGGATTTGGTTTGTGCTATGAATTCCCATTTAACATTAGGTTTATAGTCATTTGATTTAATACTCCAGTGGAACTTAGAGAGTGCTGTGGCGTTTGCATATTTTTTGTTGTTGAGTGTCACATCTCGTGGCGGTAAAAACTTTTTTTTCCCAATTAATAGCGGTGGATCCGAAATAGAATTTGGTCTGGTCATTGTGCGTGATGCTGGTCTTAAATATAATTCCTTTGCGTGTGCATTTGCCGTTCATGGGGCAAAGGTCACCGTTGCGGCAGTAGCACGTGTGCTTATCGGGGCTACCTTTTTCTACTAGTGTTGTTTAGGTGTGTGTTAAGGATTATGTTATTATGCAGGGCTATATATTGCTCAAGGCTTTTGGTGCAGTCGTAGCTAGCTTTGATGTTGTTGCTGTTGAAGAGGTTTTTTTCAGTAAGGGGGTATAGTTGAAGTGCTTGTGGATTAACCTGAGGAAAGATCTACCTATGTTGGTCCTAACTTTACTATTGAAGGGTGGGTTGAACCAAGTGATGTTGCGCTTTCTATTCTTAGATTTGCTGTCGTTGTTGTTACTCGTGTTGGGGATGCACTTTAGGTTGACGTTGTGTTTTCTTTTATGTAATGCATCTATATATATATATATATATATATATATATATATATATATATATATATATATATATATATATATTTGTATGTGTCGAAGACGTGTTTATTGCTGGAGTTTTTGGATAGGAGTCATTCCCTTCTTCAAATTTAAATCAAAGGGAAAAAAATTTCAGTGGGAGCACGTGCCCCCTCCCAGGGACCCCCTTTAATCAAAAGAAATATACTTATCCAAGTACCCTGTAGTTTCAGAATATATGTGTTTATGGGGGTCTATCTCCAAAACCCTTGGAGGATTTCGATAACAGAGACAACAACTTGATACATCTATATATACATATATATATATATATATATATATATATATATATATATATATATATATATATATATAGTTGTAGAGTAGATACATACGCAGGCAAGCAAATAATTATTCGTTAAATTTATGCATGAAGTGAAGTGCTCAATGTGGTTATACACAGCAAAGATAGGTATTAATTAGTATTTTTAGTAATTTTTATTATTTTTGGCGATAAAATCAAATACGTTAGCAAACGCAACAGCGTCCAACAGATAATGAAAAAAAAGACATCGCCAGGATCCGCGTAACACCGACAAAATAATCAATAAATCCGATAAAGCTGGCAACCATTACATTAATGGCGTGGCCGTAGTGGAAGTCCGCAATGTCTACAAGAAAGCCCCTGAAGAATGGAAAAATGACATCAGCGGCGAGACACGAACAACAGCCAAGAAACATAAGATCGATGACAGAGTGAACAAACTCCACAACCGTCAAGGACCATAAAATCAATTTCCCCAATAAACCTCATTTCCTTTTACTTAACCCCTCCAAGAACAACATAGGTAGAATTAGCAAAACCATCCTGGAACGAGCATGTAATCACACCAGGTGTGCAATAGGGGTCAACCAGTGGAGAAATGCCAAAGATGCTATAAATTGGTTCACTAATATTACAAATAAAAACGAGTGCACCTTTATGCAATTCGACATAACCAACTTTTACACGACGATTACCGAAAACCAACTATGGCGGACATTGAATTAGTCAAAAACTACTGCACCATCACAGACGAGGGCACCAGAATAATCCTACAAGCCCAAAAGCACATCTTATACCATGATGGGTCGTTGTGGACCAATAAAGATAACCCCAATTTATAGCGATGGGCGCGTTTGACTCCGCAGGAGCCTGCGAACTAGTCGGTATACTGCTCCTATAGAGGCTCAGGTACAGCTTCCATAGTGAAAACACCGGGCTGTAAGGGACGACGGAGTGATCCTACTACGCAACTCCAACCCACAAAAAACTGACAGACTTAGGAAACAGCTAATAACATTTTTTAAGGACCACGGACTCAGCATCACCACCGTCACCAACGCCAGGGTGATAAATTTCCTAGACACCACGTTCGATCTACCTAGAGGAGTGTTAATGCCTTATAGTAAGCAACTCCACAATCATACATATATTAATAAGGAATCCCCCGGCCCCGTGCATACTCAACAATCTCCACAAATCTGTACAATACAGACTCCCCAACAACTCCAGCAATAAACAGATTTTCGATATATTAGTTTCATTAAAGACGACTGACAAGGTAGTGTGATTAATATTCTTATTCAATGTTTCTTGCATTCGTACAAGGGTTTTCTTTTCTGGGCATAAAATGTCTAAAAACTGACCAAATATTCTATATGTTCAAGCGCATTCGACTATTCTATTAACCATTATCAAGAGTATTTTTGTTTTTTGTTGTTTATTCTTTTTTTAACTGAATATGCAGATTTTTATATATCTGTATCCATAGTGATGGAAATTTTTTTCCAACACGGCCAGCATGTTGTGGCCGTGTTCATAGTTGATATTATTCAGTGTTGGCTTTTTCATTTTTTATTGTTAACACTTCCTTTATTTATAGCCTGTTTTTTTTACAAAAACAATAATGGCAGCACTAATAATAAAACAAAAATATCAACTATGAATTGAACCATTATTTGCAAGTTCACCTCAGTACTACGGAATTATTTTACTGTCATGAAAGACCAATGATGAAAGAGAAAAGCACTTATTTTACGCCATAAATATTTATTTTAATACATATTCAGCCCCTTTCTTGTTACTGTATTTACTGAACCCAACACTTCAATGATAATCACATAGATCAAACATTATACAGTGAATATTTCGCATCAAAATTCAGTTAATAAATTGCGTATCAGGCTTGGGACAAAATCTTGCATATTTTCGCTCAAATTGCCACTCACTCTCATTATCCCCACCTCTCTCTCTCCTTCTCTCTATCCCTCTCTCTTTCTTTGTCTCAATTTGTTTCTGTTCCTAACCCTGTTGAATGAGACAATTTCGTATTACAATTCAACTTGTACAAATAAAAACAAAACAAAAAAACATTGACAATTTTCTCAGTTTATTTTCATCGAACGTAGATCTGTCTCTCTTACATCTTTCCTTACCTCGGAAAAACCTGGACATCGTCTAATTCTTTGTATCTCATACGGTAAGACCAGCTGGTGCCGATAACAAGTCTTCATCGAGGCAGAAGGAAAGTGATTTCGTGTCTCTCCGGGAATTTTTCTTTGATTATTTCCCTATCTATTGCTGTAGACTGAAGGAACAAGTAAATTGCAATAAAGAGCAACTAAAAACTAATGTGAAAAAAAAATACAATCAGAATTAATAATGGCCGACAATGCTTCATCTAAAAATAAATATATTGTTACTAAATATGTATCTATCAATTCTTGATGATTCGCTTATAGTAATAAGGAAGAAAAGAGAACAAAGAGATTATTATTATTATTATTATTATTATTATTATTATTATTATTATTATTATTATTATTATTATTAACAACAGCGATGGACAAAAGCAAAAACAGTTATTGATTGTTTGGGTAGCTTTGTTCGCATTTCACTCCTCTCTTTCCGTATTGAATAGTTTCCTTATCGAACTCGCTACCGCTTTAACTTTCCCGGCCTAAATTACCCAATCTCCAAGCCATCGAACACCAACTCGCAACCGAGCCCATCCCCATACAATGACTCTCTTTTTCCTTCTTTTGGTGAACATGCTTTGCGGTTTATTTGGTGCAACACAATTTCTGAAGCGGATCATATTCACACCAATTCACCCGACATTTTGCTAGGTGCATCGTATGCTACGATATTGATGTATGCTGCCAGAATTAGTGAAGAGGGTTGGTGTGTTTGCCTTCAAAACAGATTTCGAACATTGGCTTTTGGTGATGGCAGCGAGAATATCATCGCACAAACGGTCCGTCTATAAATTCGAAAATGGTTGATGTCAGTGATGCATAATTATATCCATAGCAATTATTCAATAGAATTAGAACATCAAAACTTATTGCGGCTCCCTTTCTATACTGTGAGCGTGTTAGCGAATCCGACGAAACGGTTTTGATTCAGTTCACTAGTAGTCAATGGGTTTTTCATTTGTCATCTCGAAAAACTATGCTCTGACTTTCTTTTCAATGTGTTTATTTGTGATATAAGGATATTGAACGAGGGTGATGCTGCGTAAGTCTTTTCAGCTTTAATTCAGAAAAATATTCAGACATCTATTGTTATCATGCTTATTTGAAAATTTATTTCGTTTCTCAAATTTTAATTTCTCCCGACTCTCTCTCTCTCTCTCTCTCTCTCTCTCTCTCTCTCTCTCTCTCTCTCTCTCTCTCTCTCTCTCTTTACGCCCCTTTCTCTCTCATACATACACTTAACTTTTCACTTTCGCTAATTTGGGAAAAAGAACAGAATTAAAATTAGTGAACTTACACATTATTAAATTACAAACATATAAATTAAAACACATAAATTAATTTTGGAGCGTTGTGTCTCTTTAAATTTCTTCATAACATTTTTACTTTGCTTTTGTCGCCATCCTCAAATAGGACAAAATAGATTAGACTGAACTGAACTGAGATAAAATCCTGTTGAAATTGTAAGTTTTTATCATTAGAATAGGTACTTCCACTGATTCACTAAAAAATAACATACCATGACGAAAAGTACCCCAAAATTAATAAAATCAATGTTTTATCGTAAAAACCTTTACGTTATAATTAACAGAAAAGACCATTTTTTTTTTATGAAATAATATTTTTTATCCTTTTTAGAAAGTTCGAAATCTTGGTTAAAAATTTTGTTTTTCTTGCGTCAGATTAGTAAAAAAATATTTTAGCTCTTTTTTTCCGGTGAAAAATATATTGATTTGGAAATTCTTGCAAAAACCAAATAATTTTCGGATTTTAGTGAAGCTTTCAGGACTCATTCACAAATGAATTAAATTATTTTAGAAATGTTTATTTAAATCTTGGAAAAACAATATTTTTTACATTTTTTTCATTAGAATAATTTATAAAGGTTCAAGGGTTCAAGTACAATAACTATAGTAAATTAAAAGCCAAAGTATCTAAAATCCAATAAAAACATGGAGTATTACATTCTGATGAAAGATTGTGAAGAATATTTTCCTAAACTTTTTAATCGAAAATATTTTCCTAAACTTTTAAGATTACTCAGTAGTTAAAAATTATATAAAAAGGTGCTCCGTTATATTCCTTAATTATTTTTACAGATATATCCACCGTAGAAAAATCATTAGATAAACTTCCATTTGTCATTCAAGCTGTCATCATGTCGACACCTTAAATAAACAGCTACCACCGTGTAAAAAATGCATTTCTGTGATATTTTAAACAAAAGTAAGTGATATTTGTTTAAAATCAGATTAATTAAACTTTAAATCAGCTAATATTCCCCAAATAAAGTTTCAGAAAAGTATAATTTGTTATTGGAAGATTTTTCATAAAGAGAATTACCTCCTGATGAAAGATGGCTATAAATGGCGTTAAAATCAACAATTTCAAAACAAAAATTCCTACCAGTTAATTTAAATTAGTTTTTGAAATATAGTAAAATATTTTGCTTATTGGAAATATTGAAGTTAATCTATTAACTTGAAATTAAAACTAAAATAAAATCTTCATGACAGACTTTTCATTTTTAAAAATTCATTTTAAACCTTCAGTATCGCGAATACTTTCTTCTCTCTTAATAGGAGTAGATAGGTTCATCTATTACCCGGTTCACTCTTCTCTGCAGTCTTTTGAACAGGATTAGAGGTTTATCTCTTGTTTCCTGTTTAATAATGGGTTTCCAGTGTCTTCTAAAATATCTACTTCCACAGTATACTTCTAACGTCTCCGACTGAACTCTAAAATGTTATTCACTAATTATATCTTGACCTTTTCAAGTCTAGAGTTTCATGCATCACCCCAAAAACTTCACTTGTCCTTTTTTATGCCAATACAACACCACACAGTAACCCTCTACATTGAGTGGTTTTTGGGCCTTGTACTGGGTGAACATTAGTAAAAAAGAAAAATCTGTGGAGGTAACTACATAAGAATTATTTCCCGCTATTCTCTACGCTAAAGGTATAAATGTTAAATCTCTCTATTAATTCATTAAAAGATCCACTGCTTTAAGGGTTAAAGGTTTTGCAGTGTTGATAAGTGCCGCAGTTATAAATGCCGGATGTAATGAAATCATTCAACCAGTCGTTTATTTATCCATTAAAATTTCAATTCTTTTTCCTTTTTTTCTACTTTTTATATTTCGTTTGCCTCTTCTATGTTAATGACAAGAATGTGTAGAGCGTCAGGTGTTCAAACGCTGGCAGCCAATTGAGACAATATTCTTGGTCATTTCAACAATGTTCTCTAAATATATATATATTTCTACTGGCATTTTCAGTTCTTTCTACAAGGCTCTTTAAGTCTCTTCCAGGTCCGCCAATAACGATCGGCACAACCATCAGATTCGTGTCTCACTATTTCTTCAGCCCTCTTACAAGATGAAGAGATTTTCCAACTTTTTAATTTCTTCCCAACTCTTTGTGACTTCTGGAACATAGATGTTCACTGATAAATTCTTTACATAGACTAAATCTAACTGTCTGAACTGTTTGAATAACAAATTCTCAGATGAGTTTCTCCTTTATTTTCAGGAACAAATGTCTTTTAATCTTTCTAGGACAGTTTATGTTTTGTAAGTATACGATTGAAAAGGTTTTTGTACAATTCTCAGTAGATCCCCGTTCTTACCCAGTCATGTCTGTCTTTGTACACCTTCTTAGCCAACCTTAATATTAAGTAATTCTTTTCCTTCTCTTTCCTTTTTCATATGCAGTCTGTCAGCATCATCACAACTGTGCAAAGCTTTAAACTTGCTTATCAATTTCACTGTTCTTTGATCTGAATTTCTCAGCTGTTCTCTTGTACATTTTAGGAAGGGCCTTGAATCTCTCTCTCTCTCTCTCTCTCTCTCTCTCTCTCTCTCTCTCTCTCTCTCTCTCTCTCTCTCTCTCAATACGACCCATAGGATTGTTATTCCTTTGACCATATTTCCACTTTCTTTCTAAAACATTCCTTTGTTATTCCTTTGACCATATTTAGACTTTCTTTCTAAAACATTCTTTCTTCTTCTGTTAACTTCACCTTCATTCCACTCAATTAAATCTAATTACTTGATACTTGTAGTTTTCGTTCAGCATCTTCATGACTTCGTTGCTGAGTCGTCCAATAGCTTCTCTTCTTCCTGGTTACGAGTCTTGCATATTTCTTGATTCCCAACTCCATTCTAATATTCTTGCTAAGGTTTTGACTATTTAGATTAATATCTCCAATTATTTTATCATCCAGTGAAATTTCCAAATTATTTAATTATGCTAAACCGTTGTCACGATTAAATGTAATGCGGATAAAGTATCCCTTGGGAAAATGTCTCTTTTTATGTTGATCCCATTTCGAAACTCTCTTTTTTTTCAATTCGTTCTACCATTCATTACATTAGCTATGACACTATCTATATATTCTGAAAACTTTAGCACATCTAAGTCTTCCGATACTCATTGATGAAGTATCATATAGAATATTTTGTAATCTATGCTTGCGATTACTAGATTATGCGTCTTTGTTTAAACCTTTCTCAAGATAATTATTGATAAGAATCAATAAATATCTATCTGTTCGTCTGATTTCTTTTGTATCACATTTGCTTTTAGCGATTGGCTCTAGAACCAATGTATCATAAATTTTTCTTGCAAGTTCTCCAATTAAGATTACCTTTTCATAAACATGTAATAGGCCTGCAGGTATTTTCTAGTGTTCCTTTTGCCGCATCTTTCTGAATTTGAGTTATCTTGCCTTTTTATCATCCAATCAGCCATCTTTGTTTTTATCATGTACTCATGTAATTGTTGGGCGAGTCTTTTATGCATCGATGTAAATTTCGATTCGTTATTTGTGGATTTCAACTTTGCGTTCTGTCGTTATAGTTGTGAGTTGTCACTTTATTCAGAGTATTGGATGGAGAGAGAATCTGAAGTCAGGCTAGAGATTAGATTTCCTTATTCTAAACACTTCTAAGCGCACAATAATTCAAAAGAAAAAAATCATTCATCTTGCTTCCGCTTGCTAATTATGTTATGTGGCTAGCAGGTTGCTTTTTATATTATATACATATGATTACGTAGTTAAAACTACAATCATATGTGTATATAAATCATGTATCCTGATTTTGAGCTCGCCTCTCATTCGACAACGCATAACATTGTCGTGTTACACTGATGTATTCTATTCAGTCTGGCGGACATATTACATCACTATTGTGTCTATTTTACTCGCTGACCCCGCCTGTTTTCAAGTTATCGACTTGCTGCACTCCCATAACTTGCTTCCAAAATGTTTGCTTTCGTATGCATCCGATTTTCTCTTTTCCTCGTTTCTTGGTTTTATCATTTATTCCACAATGTCTTCTTCTATGTCAAAATCACTCCAAGTCTCATCATTGCTTATGTCTGATTATTTGCTGGTGTACTAGAAATTCAAAAACACGAAATGAAAATTCAGTAAATATCAGTTGATTTTTTCTTTCTTTTGATAGACAACTGTCTACTTCTACAAGTAGTCAAACTTCGACTACCTATTAAAGAAATAGACTACGGCCATAAAAGACAGCAGCTGAGATTTCTAACTGAACATGACAAAAGCCCATTTAAGGTTACAATCATGACTGTAAGTTTCTCGATCTCACAAGTATGTCCATGTCGGTTGTCCTTCCCAGTTGTTCGATGGTTAGATTTAAATGTCGGCGATTTTCCAGATTGCAGTCAAAGATACGATAAAAAAATACAAAATTCTCCATTTCTGTTTGAAGCCGTCTTTCATTGTTCACTGTTTATTGACTTCTTTTGAAGTTTTTTAATGGGAATATATGTTATGTGTTGTCTGTAAAAGATGTGAGGCGTTTTATGGCTCTGTGTGTGTGTGTGCGCGTGTGTGTGTGTGTGCATATGCGAATGTGTGTGTGTGCGTACGCGCATGCGCGTCTGCGAGCGCTAACATTTAATATATGTAGGAGGCGTAGGCGTACTAGGCTTAATTTTTGTTATATGTATTATATATATATATATATATATATATATGTGTGTGTGTGTGTGTGTGTGTGTGTGTGTGTGTGTGTGTGTGTGTGTGTGTGTGTGTGTGTTTAAATTTATATCTGTAGGTGTAAAAATATATATACGTATGTGCCAACTGATGTTTAAAATTGATGTCATTATCATCATACGAGAGACTAAGATTTCCAGAGAATCAGATTGTTTTCTGTAGCTCATTGGATAAAAGGGGAATGTTTGCGAATCATCCGACAGAAGAAAGTGCATGCATCTGTTTTGGATCGTTCTCATTTCACTTCTTACTGGGTTAGAAATATTTGGCCTGATTTTTATTTCTACATATAGCGCGTTATTTTATAATAATATAATATTTTTTTACATTATATGATTAAATTACATTTCTTATTGTAATATATTTGAAAGGAGGTCTTTCCTTTTATAAGTCACAGTTGAATCAGTGTGAGTACGTTGTTCTGAGCACTTGTGTTCATATAAGTTTTTCAGCTTTGCGTGCAAAGCCGGTTGGCTTTTATGTCTTGGATTTCCCGACGTTTCAGCAGAATTTCAAGCAGGGATGAAAGGAAGAGTACGCATGCGCGTATGTGTGTGTGTGTGTGTTGGGGAGTTGACTCCCACA
This sequence comes from Acanthosepion esculentum, assembly GCA_964036315.1. Taxonomy (NCBI): domain Eukaryota; kingdom Metazoa; phylum Mollusca; class Cephalopoda; order Sepiida; family Sepiidae; genus Acanthosepion; species Acanthosepion esculentum. The sequence goes on from OZ038501.1 coordinate 39,524,625, forward strand.
GGGAGGGAAGGACGCACGCGATTTCGGCTTAAAAAAGATCAAAGCGAAAATATGGGTTTATGTGTTTTAGCAAGAAACGTTTATCGACAAACGCACATACATACACACATACGGAAGGAGTATATTAAACTTATTTGGGGTTATATATAAATATACACTTATTCGTATTAAGTAGATACACACCAAAAATATACAACCGCTTGTTTTATGCCTAAAAGTTTGTAAGTATTTGTATACATATTTATGTCAATATGTATGATTTTGAATCTGTGTGTTCATATATGTGTACATATGTGTGTGTGCTTGTGTATGTATACGCGCATGCACGCGAGTGTGCTTTTTTATTTATAATTGCCTTTTATATATCAGCATTATAAATGAACAAATCATCGTAAACTGACCTGCCGTGGTTGGCGTCCTCTTCAAAGGCTTACATTTATGATCTGCCATCAACTGGAAAACATATTTTTCTGTCTATGTATTCGACTTTCTTTTCTGCCACACATTTGAACGCCTTTTTTATGCGAGCGCATGGCTTCTGTGCCGTGCGTGTTCGTCTTTGAGGAGATCTGGAAAGAGAATTACAACCTTAGTAGCATTATAGTTGTTAGAACGTTGTACGTCTTTATACATAGCTTGCAGTTTGATTTTTGAATTCGCTCACATTTTGAAACTCTTTTACTGCCATATCCACACAATTACGGATCACCATTTTTATTGTTTAGAATTCTGAGAAAATCAGAGCGTTTTTCAAGGAAATTTTGGCATGAAATCTTATTTTCTTCTCTCTCATCAACAAGGTACATGACCTTTTCGCTGAAAAAAAAGCATAGCATGATGGAAAAAGGTCCCAAACTTAAAAACAAACTTTTATCGCCAAAATGTTTGTTATTATTAAAAAGAAAAACCAAAGAATTTTTTATTATTTTTTTTAATATTTTCTAGCAAATTCGAAATTTTGATTAAAAATCTTGTTTTCTTTTGTTTTTTGCTTCTTTTTTTTTGCGTCAACGGCCGACATGATATTTATGATGAGTCTTTTTCCGTTTTTTTCCGATGAAAAACATTGATTTGGAAATTCATGCAAAAATCAAATAATTGGCAGATTTTAATGAAATTTTCAGAACATATTCACAAATGAATGAAATTATTTTGGAAATTTTTTTTAGAAATTCTTGGTAAAAATATTTTCGAGAAATTAAATTTTCATCTGAAAGATTTTTTATTAGTTATAAGCAAGAAGACTCCTTGAAGGATGTAAATCATCAATTTTTATTTAAACTACTATTTATTTCCCGAAAATCTGCTCCGAATCATAAAATAAAAAAATGCAATAAAACTATGACACTATTTAATTAGAAAAGCTTTTAATTTCTTTTATAAATAACATTTATTAAGGTCACTATTGTCTTAAGAAACAATTTTTTCGATGAATAATGAATTTTTACAAGATTTTTTTCATTTTTTAAATTTTTTTTATAATAATTTATAACATATAATTCTTTGATAATTCTGCATTACATTCATCCGGTTAGATGATATTGTTATTAAGTGAAAATTGTATTTACCAATAAAAAATTGAAAAGCTTAATACAAATCATTTTGTACACAATTTTTAATATATATATATATATATGTGTGCGTGTGTGTGTGTGTGTGTGTGTGTGTGTGTGTGTGTGTGTGTGTGTGTGTTGTGTGTGTGTGTGTGAAATATTATATAACGTGCCCATTTTTGAAAGTATGGTTGACCATACACGATATTATCAAAAAATAAGAGCGATGACTATAGCAAATTTAAAGTCAACATTCCTAAAATTAGATTTACGGAGGATATTTTCCAACATTTTTAAGGTTACTGATTACTTAAAAATTATATAAAAAATGAGTTCACCCATCAATTTCTTAAACTATGTTTTATAGATAAAGTCTTCGTAGACCAATAATAAATGTGTCCATACCTATATCAGTACTTGTTACGTGATTGACGAGCGATGACAAGTATATAATCACCACTACTGCATGTTTTAAAAATCTATTTCTCTGTTATTTTAAACTTAAAGTAAGTAATATTTTTCAAATCATATTAATTATACTTTGAATCAACTAATAATACTCAAATAAAGTTTCAGAAAAGTATATTTTATTTTTTGAAGATTTTTGAAACTGAGAATTAACTTTTGTTTACAAATATGTCAAAATGGCTGATTTTAATGATTTTACTGGAAGCAACCAAAAAATCGTTTCCAATCGATATAATTTCTATTTGAAATACACCAGAGTATTTTGCTTACTGGAAAGAGTAAATTTAAGCATTTAGCTTTCAATTAAAGCTAAAAAGAAAGCTTCAAGAATGTTTTTTCATTTTTTTAAAAATCATTTTAAACGAAGGTATCGAAACTGGGTGGCGGTACCTAGTATCAACAGATTCTCAAGTGATAATACTCGCCCGAAATTATTGCTTTACTGATTTGCACCAAGTGTGTCTAAAAGTTAAATCTGTAAAACAAGTGGGACCAGCGCATTTTCTGTTATTTTTGTTTTGACATTCATGAAAGATCGTTACTGAACTTAAACGCCAGGATTATTAGGTCTATGGAATAATAAATTTTGCATTCTCCCTATTCATGCAGTCTTACACATCATGTTGAAACATCGATTTCCGTTCGATCACCAAAATTAAGCAACGGCGAACCTGGTCAGTAGCTAGATGGGTGACCGCTTGGAAATACCAGGCGCTGCAAGTTGGATGTGCGGGTCGTGTAATGGATAATGACTTGAAATTGTTAATTGGTTAGCTGAGGTACAATTCCAGTTGGATTCGATATATTCACTTCCACGCAAATACCCCTGAGAAAGGTATGGGTCTACGTCTTCTCTTCCTATGGGTTAATTAGTAAAATTTGTATCACTATATCATTGTTCAAAACCCTCTTTACAAAAATGCGACAATGAAACCTGGTCTCCTACAAACTGATTTCTTACGAAGAATACATATTTTATTCATACGAACCTATTCTAAACATCTTGTTGACATTAAATAACCCATTGAGGTTGATATACCATAAAACAAAATAAACCGAACCCAATTCGTGCAGGCGAGCCCAACATTTGCTAAAGACGTTGTCCGTACTCGTTATTGAATAATGCATTTTGCTATTCTTTTGATACAAATCCGAGATATAGAATCTACAAATGTCGGGATTTTTGCGCTTCTGGTTTCTTGATCCTTTGAAGCTTTTGCCAAAGAACTGTCAGCGTAACACTAAGAAAACAGAAAACTGATTTTAATAAAATTGTTTTTCGATTATCTTTAACACTTATTTATGTTCATTTGAATGTCTGTAAAATGAACTAACGCAGTCGTCCGGCATTTCCTCCAACACACACACACGCACACACACACACACACACACACACACACACACACACACACACACACACACACACACACACACACACACACACACAAACAAGTGGACATCGAAGTTAACACCCAGACTCGACATTTTGCTTCATGCTAAACGCAATCGTTGTGTTTTTGCTCCATTATTTATATATACAGGTCAGTTATGCAAATATTGTATCGCATTATGGGCAGTCTATTAAAGCTAAAAAGAAAGCTTCAAGAATGTTTTTTCATTTTTTTAAAAATGGGTAGTTTTGGTGAGCGGTAATGAATGCAGTTTCTTTGCTATTTATAGAGTTGTTAGCTTTATTTATTTATTATTGATTGTTTTATTGCTGGTTGTTTTCCTTTTCTTGTGTTTATCTGTGAGTACGTGGTTTGTTAATTTGTTTATTATTTACTTTATTCGTTTACTTATTTTATTTGGATTAATTTATTTTACTTGTTTTGTTTATTTTATTTATTCATTTTCGCTTATTCTTGTCTGTGTTCAGTTTTCGATTTTAAAGTAACGTAGTAAAAATTTGTTTGGTCTCTGCATTTTGCGATATATATATATATATATATATATATATATATATATATATATATATAACCTTTTTCCTATTCTCCCATTACTGAGTGAAGGAGATCGAAAATACAGGTTTGTTGTGGAGTGCTGGGGTTAATTGATTAAGTAAGACTTGGTATTTATCGTAAGTAACAATGAATGATTATCATTAAGTGATTCTGGCAATTGTGGTTGCCGTGGCAGTAACAACAGCTGAATATTTCATGATATAAAAACAAAATTGAAGCAATAAATCAACGCTGATTATTTGCCAAACCTAGAAAATGAGATCACAAGAAACAGATGTAATTTTCGTTGTTGTAAGAAAGAGAAACTTAGAGGATTTGCAGATGCTTTAAAATACTATTAATGATAGGAAGTTGCGAATTATTCAGTTATTGTAAATTCGAACGTAGAAGTGTTGTGGGAATTGCTTACGCACACATAAATCACACACACACGCATAAATACGTATGTATTCATATCATTGGTATAGTTGTGCCAGAAAATCTTTTCTCGTTTTGCACATTTACAAATCTGCCATTCATCCGTGTATTGAATACTGCTGCCATATTTGGTCTGGTGCCCTTACTGTTCATCTCTAGGTTCTCGACAAAATCCAAAGAAGGATCAGTAATGTAATCGGTCCTAAATTGGCTTCTCGACTTCAGTCACTGTCTCACAGGCCTGATGTGGCTTCCCTCTCTCTTTTTTACAACTATTTTCATGGTTACAGCTCTGACGAGCTTTTTTTTTCCTGGTGTCCCGATTTCATGAATTTTAGTGTGCTACTAGATTGGCATCTCCTTTCTTCTCACTTGCTTCCCTGATAACTACAATCTTCAAAACTTTAAATACAACGTCAATCGCCATTTTCTGACTTTTTGAACCCCGTTCATCTTTCGACCTTTTCCTCAATCCTCCCTAAAATCAGTCTTTCCTCTCACTTTCACTCCCCGCAACCACCTGTGTACTAGTGGCATTACCGCATTGCTTGAGGTGAAATGATTGTAATAAATGAAGATGCCTGGGCAGAAATCCTTGATTGTATGCCCCTAATTCTCAGGGCTTGTTACTGGGAAATGTAAGAAAGGAAGACATTTTAAATATTTAAAAACGAATGAAAAATGAAATAATGACTTTATTCAAATTAAATATAAATCTGCCATATTTATTAAAATCGGTTTCTGAAATGAGATCTGGAAGTCAGAGACCCCTTGAACGATTTTTTTAATATTTTTACTTCAGCTGTGAGGAATTTATCTTCAGTAATGATTAAAGCCAATTTTGTCAGTCACTCAGTTTTTATTAAATTCATATTTGAAAATGACCTTTCACAACTAAAAATGTGACGGTAGAAACTAATCTGTATTGTGTGAAGATCACTGCTTGCTGTCGAGTCGTTATCATAACATGTAAAGTCCGAGCATTCTTTTTTTTAATCCCTTTCTTTCTTTTTCATTTTCAATTACAAATGAGTTCGAATTCAGAAAAAAATATCAATCAGTCTTTGAGGGTTTTTGTGAAATAAGGATCGAAAATGAGAAAAATCAATCTCATTTCCTTTCATTTTCCTTTCTCATTTAAAATCATCACCTTCCAGAATATGTACGGATTTCAGTTGCGTGTGAAACGAAATCACGCGTTCCATCGCCCCTTATTGATAAAGGCAATGAATCTTTATACTATAGAAACCCTATTTTCAACATAATGTTTTTGGTTTGCTTATTATCGTCTCTTTCTGAAATGTATCCCGATGACGTGTTTTTAAAATCTTGCAACAATCCAGGATGACTGTGAAACTTGCTACCTTAGCATATTCAGCTGTCAGTGGAAGGAAATGGAACACACACACACACACACACACACACACACACACACACACACACACACACACACACACACACACACACACACACACACACACACACAAACTACGAAACAAATCAAAACCAGTTCCCTAACTCCGCCCCTTCTACATTTTTGCATTTTGTCCACCTCCAAGTGCCCAACAAAGTTGATATTTCATATGTGGACTTAAATGTATTTATTTACCTCGCAAAGACAAGAATGACACATGGTTAATTTAATGCGTATGTGTGGGTAAATAAAGAAATACTCAGTTCTCTTGACTTTTTCCACAAGCCTTAAAGCGTAGCTTTGGCATTTTCTCCATTGTTGAAATAGGGGTGCTATTTCAGAGAAGGGCTTTGGGAACTAGACTTTATTATTATTTACATACCGAGTCATGCCTGCTTTTATTATTACCCCACCTACGGCCTTTTTAATATTCCTCGAACCTTGTTTTGAGAGAGGACCGCTACTTTCACCTTTTTATTCTTTCAACTACACAGGATGGAATATATACCCTGTGTTAAACTTGATTATCAAGCATTTCACCGTAAATTTCTTATGGAGAAATATCTACTGAGTCAACCCTAGCACATGTATGGCGGGGAAAGTGTGGTCACCAACCACCGTAAAAGGAAATAGAATTAGACAGAGAATAAAACTAAGGAATCTGGCTTCTGAATGCATAAGCGTTTATGCTAGGCAATGACGGCGAAGGCTGTCATGCATAATAGTAGAAGGTCAACATTCAGAAATAAGAACGTTAGGATTAAGGCTCCAATTTCTAGGTTCAGGATTGTCCCTAGTAGATTAATGTGTTGGTTCGTGAATTTGAAAAAGTAATTGTGAGTTCAATCTCTGGGTCAAATATTACAATCTTAGACTCAATGGAAATAGGGTAAGCAATAACTGAACAGTACTAAAAAAAAGAACAAGATATCCTTAAACAGAGGAATGATAACTCTCTAACCACAGACATTGAATTAAGAGTTCAGTTTGAAATTCCCTGAAGGTTACCCGGTAAAGAAGGCTGGAGGATCCAACGTCCGAAACGTTGTGATAACAACAACAAAAATGAGGACATTAGTCGGTATGCAAATAATGTAAATGATAATAGCTCTCCATCTTAGAAATTCACACAGAAACAAATTACTTCATTAAATGAGTTCTTCATTTGCGATTGACTGGACACCAAGAAGGGAGACAGAATAAAGTGACGATCAATGAGAATAGCAAAAAGACTGTAAAAAATAAAGGAAGAGTGGGAGAACGCCATTAAGAAAAGACAATAAGACTCGCTTTTTCCCCATATCCAGTGATTCTCAACCACTATACTGCGGTACACTCGTGTGCCGCGCGATTCTCTTAAGTGTACCGCGAAATATTTTCACGGCATGCATATATATGTGTGTGAGTCGAAGTAGTAATGGTACAGCGTTAGTATTTTACTAAATAAGCGGCACAAAAAGTTGAATAGAACTACTGAAATAAAATAAGTTCATATTTGTGGATGTATTTTTTAAGTCTTTGGTTTTATTTCATAACATTTAAATGTATACCATTTAAAAATTTTGCTAAGTGTGCCGTGGTAACTTCATTTGCTCTTAGGTGTGCCATTGCTTAAAAAGGTTGAGAAACACTGCCCTAATACAATGTGACCATGACAGTGTATTTATAAAAGTGCTTTGCATAGATTCCTAAGCAATTGACCACTTTCTTTTCGCTCTATTTACAAAATTAGTGCAATTCAGTCTCCACCAACAATAGTAGTCAGTAGATTCGCGTACTTGTAAAATCTGTAATACTTCTATGATCTCACTACAAGACAAAAAAGTTTGCTTGATGGCTGAGATTACTGCATGTTTTCTTCTAGCGTCAGTGATCAGAGTTATAGTAATACAGCCCGAGTAATAGTAAACATTTCGAACACTGATTTTGTTTACGGAAACCCTGTCCGTTTGACTTAATAGATTCATAATTAGCAATGACAGTATATGTTTAGAAAACCGGAAGTCAAAATGGCTACAATTGAAAGAAAAGAGGAAAAAGAGCGAAAAGGTTAAGGAGTGAGTGTAAAATGAAAAGAAAAAAACGACGAAAAGGACAAATAACCACAACATTCTACACGTACGCACATACGCTCAGATGGGTGTATGGGCGCACGAACGCAAACACACACGCACGCGCGCGAATTCAAACACGCCAACACGCATACATACACTATGAAAAAATTGCACCAATGAAAAGTGTATATAAAAAAGAAAAATCGAGAAGTATAAGCAGTCAATTTCTGATACTCCTGGCGAGTGAATGGACTGATTACCGGAGTTTCCGTCTACGAGACACTGGAGTCGGAATGCTGAAGGTAACATCAATCTGCTGTCAAACCTTTTACTTGTATTAATTATATATATATATATATATATATATATATATATATATATATATATATATATATATATATATATATATATATATATATATATATATGTATATATATATATATATATATATATGTATATATATAATACTTACACGTACAAATATTAAATAACAGTATCAATTATTTCGTTAATTCAGGCATTGTATTTTACCCTTTAATATTTCGTTGGTCTTTGAAAAGCATCTTGTTAAAAAGAAGGGGAAAAACGTTGTGTTGATTTTGTACTTTCACATGGTTATACATGAATATTTTTCAGTGATGCGCAAAGAAATTGTCATAATTAGCATCAAAAAATATTTAGAAGAATTATATCAATTCACACGATATGTAGTCGCCATCTTTAATTCCAGAACTGATGAAATTATACAGCGTACAAGGCTTGTCTCCTTTCATTCCTAAAATGTTAGACTTGACATTTTCCTACAAAAAAGCCGACTAAATTTATGAGAACTCAATGTGAGGTTGTCATTTTTATACATACACTTCAAGTGTCCACACTTGAACAAATGGAACTACTTTGGCACAGACAACATTAAACAAGATTTTAACTTTTTTTCTAAGATATTTATTGACGAAAGCAATAGGTTCAGTTCCTGGTCTAATTATGCGTACTTGGCTGACTTCGAACTAATAAAATATTATGGGAATAGTGGGTTTTAGAATCAATAACAATGTCGCAGGTTTTAGGTGCACTACTTGAGAGGCATGCGAGATCGACTAGAAACAGTAATTAAACAAGCAGAATTTTTTTTTCTGAGACCCATAGGATTTCATTAACTTTTCTGGGTCGAAGTGAAACAAACGATTTTACCAAAAATGAATATCTTGCATACTCTCTTCATTCGGGTGTCTGTAATCGGACCATAAAATGTCGATGTGTGTTTCTGCTTTTGTTTGTAACAATGTGCGTATGTGAACCTTGTTCAAAACAAAAGCAGAAACACACACCGAAATTTTACATTGCGTATGTGAACATGTACATGTATGTGCCTGTGTGATAGACACACAAAGACTAAAATTAAGAAATGTCTTTAAAATATATTCGATAGCACACACACACACACACACACACACACACACACACACATATATATATATATATATATATATATATATATATATATATATATATATATATATATATATACTGTTCAATTCACTAATATGTTACACTAGCAGCATGGCCCAGCGTTGCCTGTGCTTGATTCAAAAATCGTACGACTCATACAGCAATCGCTATCACTTGACTTAAAATATTTTTGCCCTTCCTTGCCTTTAAAGGAGTGCCCTTTGCCGTGCTGATGTTTCTACATGCCTTACTTCTTGCCTATCTCACACTGTGAATTTTTTCTAAGCTCTATACTAAACATTAAATCTGTTACGAAAAAAGAACTAAACAAAATGAACACAAAACGATCAGCTTTAAAAAAAGGTCTCGTAACCGGAAAAACCGAATGAAAAAAGAATGTTAACAACAAATACTTTTTCACACCCACCCCAGTTCTGCGGAATCAGAATCAACGTTGAGTTTAAGCAAGCGAATGAGCCAATTGGAGTAAAGTGCCATGCAGATTTAAATTTTTCCCACTTGTGACGAATGCAGCTATCGATTTTTTTGCATGCTAGTTAACATTCATGTCAGTCAGCTGTTGGCTCTCACGCTGGCCAATAGAATCTTCCTGCCTATTCGTGGCAGCCAGCTATAGGCTCTCACTCTGGCCAGTAGAAAATGGCCGCAAACTACATGAAAACTGCCGTAGAAGCATGAAAAAATCGATTATTTCCACTATCGATGGGAGTTGAGAAATGCAAGGTCGGTCTTGGCGTTTTCACTAACTTGGAGCATGTGCATGTAAATTTTGGTGCAAATCCGTCGAAAATTGCGGCCTTGCATTCGTTACACACACACACACACACACACACACACACACACACACACACACACACACACACACACACACATCCTGCCTTTTATAGATAGAGATATATATACAGGGTGCGATGGATAAATGAAAAAAAAACTGACATCTCATTTTAACAGATATATTTACCAAAATTACACAAAAATATCTCCAAATACTAGAGTAAATTTATTAAATAAAATCTCCATTTCCTTCAAGCACTATCTCCTCAAGGCACTTGATGTAGGCCTCCCTGTTGAGTCTGAGGCCCTGTGAGAAGATGAATGGAGGCATAACGTCACCATTACTAGTGATCACTCCAAACACCTTCGTAATCAACATTATACTCATCCAACTCTTTCCGAATCCTCTGCACTGTCCACAGATTGACACCCAAACACTCCGAAATGTTCGTAGTGGAGCTTGCGGCGCCAGTGCCATACAATGCAGCATGCCGTTTCTAAGTTTCTGGCGGAGTGAATTGCGTCATTGTGCTCTTTTTCTCACAAATGGTATCCCAGCTGTCCCTAGTATATTCTGCAGTCGACAAAATCAAATAACGCGCATGCGCAAAATTAAAAAAAAAAAATTGACAATTTACTCATCGAACCCTGTGTGTGTGTGTGTATGTGTCTATATATATAACGTGGGCAGGAAGCAGGATTAAACCAGTGGCCCGGTCGAATGATCTACGAACGCTCAGGGGACCTACGGCCACTCCCTTAAGTTCGGTTAAGCCTGAGTAGATACCTCAACCCAGAGAGTAAGACGTCGGAGGTTGAGAGGCTGGGGCGAAAGTGTTATATATATATATATATATATATATATATATATATATATATATATATAGAGAGAGAGAGAGAGAGAGAGAGAGAGAGAGAGAGAGAAAGAGAGAGAGAGAGAGATTGCCTAAGACAACTTTTCCTTTTGTCTTTATTCATATATATGTATATATAAAAATGTTCTCTCTCTCTCTCTTTTTCGCTCTCTTTATCTATCTCTCTATCTATCTTTGTTATATTTGATACATATATTTATAGGTGATATCTATTCGTGAAATCAATAGATGTATTTTATCTTGGCTAGTGGAACGGGATATTTGCTAAATTTAAAGTCAGAAATTGAGTAACTTGAACGTTAATCTTTCTCTTTCTTTCTTTATATATATATATATAGATATATATATATATATATATATATATATATATATATATATATATATATATATATATATATATATTCATGATAGGATTACTAAAATATTTCAGCCAGGATACTATGACATCTTATGAAGACTGGCTAGGCTGTTCTTGGCAAAGAGACGTGAATTATTGTATTTTAAACAGGGAATGATAGTGAGAGTCCAAGGGATAGGACATTCCATTGCTGAAACTGTGTGGATATTTGACAATCTACAATCTACAGTACCAAGTGTGTACCAGGAATACCTGATTACTGCCCGTGATGGCCAGCGCATTGGCCGACCACAAATCTTTAGTGATCGTCACCAGAGGCGTCTACTCAGAATTGTCTGCAGTAACAGACAAATGGCACTGAGTCAAATCATACTCACATTCAATGTTAAAGGTGATATAGGCATATCAGACTTGTAAGTTAGCACCACAACAACGGACACAGCTTTCCACCTGGTTATGTGACGTCGCTAATTGGACGCTGGAGGAATGACAATGTGTGGCGTGGTGAGACACGGTTCAAAAAATTTGGAGATTATAAGGTTATGGTTCAAGTGTTAATCCCACCTTCCTTGAAGCTATGGACATCAGTTGGTGGTGGTTGTGATGGGGGTTGTAAAATGGTATTTGGTTCCCATTCTTCACCCATTCATGAACCACATGATGTACCCCAAATAACAATGGCTTATTCCAGGAAGATAATCCATTGTCGTATTGGATTCAAGCTGGCCAAAATAGTTCTGTGGAGCATTTTAGAGGTTTCCAACAAAGTGTAGCCACTACATTTGTTCAGCATGAACACAATTGAGCATTTTTGTGATATTGTGGTAAGGTGTGTTTGCACGCAAGATCCTGCAGATACAAATATCAGGATACTGGGAACAGCTATCAAGATGGCATGATTCACCAACTCTCTAGTGGAAACGAGCACTTTTGAATCAATGACACGAACTTGCCGAACTTCTCAATATATATATATGTGTGTGTGTGTGTGTGTGTGTGTGTGTGTGCGCGCGCGCTCGCGCGTGTGTTTGTGTAAGGGCAAATCAGTGCCGTCCTGGGTATGACGATAAACTACATACAGCAGTAAGGCCTCTTGATTGGGAATTTTTGAGCAGCGTTGAACCACCTCTTAACTGCTGTTGTTCCCACGTCCATCCTGAACCAGGGTCGTAGCACTTATTAGGGTTCCAGCTATTGGTCAAAACTAGGGTCAAAACGTCATGAAAGTATTAAAAACAATTATAGTAAAAGTTCCAGCAATACATTTTCATAGTAAAATTTTTGTAAAAGAAATTACTAATTCTCCCAAGAAAATTAAATTTCGGCATTAAATGACCCATAAGGAGTTAATATGCCGCTAAACAAACAAATAAACAAATAAACAGCAAATCAGTGACAAGGTGCCCACAGTTACTGTGATATAGTTTTTATATAATTTTATTTTTATACACACACAAACACAAACAGAAAAACAAATATATATATATATATATATATATATATATATATATATATTTGGACCTATTTAAATAGCCTGGTTCACCCGTAAAAATAGGAGGAAAATATCTGGAAATAATTTTTGTAGATTAGCCTTAGTTGTCAAAATCGAAAAATATTAATTTTTACCGATTTAGAAGGGCGCCGTTATTAATATCGATACTGTGCCAAAACAGTAACTGACGTTTACAGAGTTATTGACCTTTTTGCTTACGAAAAGACATTTTTTGTCACTAGTAAATAAAATAGTAACAAATATTTAGATACATTGTAATAAATAAAATTATAATGTTCACTTGTCCCTACTTGTTTCGCAGAGATATTACATCCACTTACGTAAATAACTGAACCTATAAATTTATTTAGTCTCTTATTGGAAACATTACAAAGGAAATCTGTTTGAACACATCCCATACTTTTCCGTCCAACTCTCCAGGTGTTGTTTGCAAACAACGATCTTTCAACCCTGCACCTGCACATTACTTACATCATTGCATTTTTTTATCATTATTATAGAAATTACAAATCGATAACTTAGGAGATCAACACTACTGATTTGGGCTACAAAATCCCCTGATATCACGCCTCTAGATTTTTTATGAATGCCTTTTACAACAGAAAACTCGAAACATTTCAGGATTGAAAGAATTTTATTGAAGAATAGACAGGTTCGATAATATCTAAAATTAAAAACTACAAATTTACGATGGCTTTCATCTTGCTTATTGTCTGATTTGTTAAGAAACTTTTACATTTCATTTTGCTTTTCCTCTGTTTTGGGTTTCAAATGTGCGTCAGCACACTCACATAACACACACATACACACACATATACACACAAACATGTGTGTGTGTGTGTGATGCTTAGACTTGTAATGAAACAGTAATGGTGAAAAAAGCATTTAATTTAGAAAACATAATCTCCTTCCTCGTCACTGACCTTAATTCGGCAGTGAATATTCATCACAGAAATTCAGTAAAATGGCTGCAAGAGAGAAGTTGAGAGTAGAGATGTGAAGGTAGAGGGAAAGCGAGGGAAGAGAAGCGAGAGAGAGGAAGAGAGAAATATTTTACATTTCAATTGTCAATGAGCATCAAATTTAATTCATTATCTGGGGAGTCACAAAATATTAAAAGAAAATATTAGTCGATTTTTTTCCTTATGATTAGGAATTATTTTTCCACTGGTAAGGAATTTTTTACAACTAAGAAAAAAAAAACCTTTTTGTTTCAATTTATTTCCCCAAATTTAAAAAGTGTCCAATTGTCTTCTTTGTCGGGTCGAGGATTTTTCAGCACTCCCTCGTATAGAAAGACCACAGGTACTTAGACAGATTTTTTACTATTTAAAAAAAATTGTGGGCAAAGGTTAGGGTTAGGAATTTTTTATAATTAATAAAAAAAATCTGTTTTTGGCTTGTTTATCGAGGTGAACGCGACGGTGACTTCACACTTAAAAATAGTGCACTCGAGTCGCGCACATTTGGGGCGATCGCAAAGGTCAATCCAACCGGAGTGCAATGGAAGGGTCTCGCTTTCAGAACATTTGATGTGAATATAAATTCTTTTTATTCTGGGGTGAATCAACAGAAATGATCTAAAACGGTCGCAGATAAAATAAATAAATAAACATTCAACAATTTCACATTCTTCATGAAGTTCATAACTTAGACGGCTAACCGACCCAAGTTTCATAGAGAACAATTCTCGTTTAAAACGAGACTGAGTACTACGTCAATATATGAACTCTTACATACGCACACTTAAACACGCTTTTAAAATTATAAATACATTTTACATCCATCTCTTCTCAAACCAAGCGTTCTTCAAAAGCACAATTACGCATGCGCCGACAATATAGGACAAGAGCGGTGAAAGCGACCACACACGTAGTGACGTCATTTCTGTACGCTCTCATACAGACACACGTACGTATGCACACCCATGGAAGCTTACATTAGTACCTATATGAATATGTAATCTGCTAAACGCTTGAAAAGATTCACCAATAGACGGGTACAAAGATTCACAATTATTTGTTTTACATCCTAATCGGATGGACATAAACTGGCGAAAAAAACCGGGAATTCATTGTTACTGGTTTCTAAAACGTCATTTGATCAAAAGAATTTATAATAATGAAAATGAATTATTAACAAAATTCAATAACGCTATTGTTCCCTTTCTCTCACACCTGCAGATGGATCAGGGCCAACGCACACATACAGAAACACGCATTCAAAATATTATAGAAATACACATGTTCTGGTTACATGCTGAATTGTTTTCTTGCTCTCATATGAATAGAAACTCACAGATAAACCCAGAAATATGTAGAATAACGCTCTCTTCCCGAATATGTTTCTATAAATATTCAAATAGAAACAGTCCAGAAAGTTTCACCCTGATTTTGAAATCCATTCGATAGAATAAAAGACAAATAAGTAACTTATTTCTTCACATTACATTTTTATCGACACAATCAAACTGTAAATTTATGATTTATAATTAGACTTAGAATTAATTAATGTATTCGAATTAAGTCAAGATAATAGAGAAAGACGACTGAAAGAATCGTTGCATATGTTAGACAACCTTATCAGTAGACCTAGCATAACGATGTGTATCATGTGGGAGCCTCCGATTAAGAAAAAAAATGACATTCAACAAAATAGTACCACTTGTATCAGGACATTCATACAGTTACACTACCTGAGTACATACATTAGGTTTAAGGCTCCAGGATTTAACTGCTAGATTGCAACAAATACACAACGCAGTAGGTAAAAGTGTTGGTTATAAGATTTGGTTTCCAGTTGTGTGAGTTCAATCCCTAGATTTGACATTGCTGTAAACTTTGAACCAGTAGAAGAAACGAAAGAGCAAATGTAAATATAATATGAATGGTGAATATTAATTAATATTAAATAAACTCCTAAACAAAAAGCGGAACTAAAGCAATCTACCCCCGAAAGTCCAAGAAGGTTACTGAGTGTGAAGAAGCTACAGCAGCTGAAACGTTGTAAGTATAATAACTAAAATGAGTATATGATAATAATATTTATTTATACTAATTATTAGTTACTAATTTTTAACGAAACTTTGTATGTCAAGTTGAGCTTCGTTTAATGTTGTCCAAATACACAGATGGATTTATTATAAAATCTTTATCTAAATATAAAATGATTTATACCATTTGCTATCTACTATGATACATTAACGCACACACTTAAACGATAGACTTCTTGTATCTTTTTCATTCAGACACACGTACAAACGATGCTACAGCGACACGTAGAACAGAATACTCGCCAGTAGTTACAGTCTGTTGCCTAATGGTGATGGCAAGCATCTATTTGAAACAACAAAGTTTTATAATCTCTTTGCTTGTCAATGCACTTAATTCAATAATCAAACTTACTGATCCATCCTGGTGTACGTGCATATTTATTCCCGTTTCAAACGCAATTTTTAAATATTTCTTCGCTCTCTCACTCTTTCTCTCACTCTTTCTCTCTCTCTTTCTCTCTCTTTCTCTCTGTCTCTCTTTCTCACACACACACGCACTCACATACAGAGGAATGCATTCACAAAGTCATGTATTATTACAAATACCTACATGTATACATATAACTTTATACGCATATACAACATCTAAACTCTTCCTTTTGCTTTTCTTAGACTTAATCATGCCATCGAGTGCGCACGCGTACACACACAGACAAATACATACATATGCGTAGAAATCTGCAGATTGAAACGCACTGGTCAATACTTATTGAGAACAATACAGAAAAAACTTCCAGTGTTTTGGTTTTTATTTTACATAAATCTAAAAAAAAATGACATGCGAATGAAGAAACAACTCGGTATATTTAATGATGCACTTACCTCCAAAAAATGAAGGTCCATTATCGTTCATCTAAAAAGGACCCGCCATGGACTTTCTAAAAGAAAAAACCCGAAAAATGCATTTTACATAAATTTTGGATCTATTTGAAAGATAATGAAAGATAACGACCTAAAGGTAAACCGAATTAAAAAAAAAAATTCCGTATATAAATAAACGTTTTAGGCATTTTGAAAACATTGACACGTTTTTTCGTCACTCATCGACTCATCGCGCGAAAAATGTAAACAACAAATTTAAATATCTTTAAATCTTTAAAATCCAATATTTGTCCAAGAAAAGACCTTTGAAGTCTATTAGTAATTTTATGGGTTAATTAATTGGATTTTCGAAAAGTAATGCTTAACTTTTACTTAAAAACAAAATGATACGTTTAATTTACAAAACCTGTGAGGTCAAAGGACAAAATAAAAAATGTAATTCTACAGCCGTCCTAAAAAAGCGAGCAAAAAAAGTAAAAATAAAACCTAAAAAAATACGAAAGACCAGCAATGCAATAATCAAGAATTTATTATTTATGTTTAAAAATTAATTTTCTTTAACCTTATATAACCAATAGTTTTTTTTTTAAATCTTTTAAACTTGATGAATAAATTTGAAGGCATTAAAATGCTACCTAAAGAAAAATATAGTGTAAATATAATTTGGGTTAGATTTATGTGAAAAGAAAAACATTTATTCTAAGATTAAATTTTAGAAAAAATGTAAGTAAGGTATTCTTTTCTTCGAATGAAATAGCTTCGTCATAATTCTGAAAATGTTCTTGATGGCGAGGGGAACAAATTATGCAGGAAGAAATAAGACAAAAATTCAAAAGAAATTTAAAAGAACAACTTCCGTTTTTAGTTTGAAGTAAGTACTATTAGGTCTTCTTGTATACAAGAATCTGTAAATAAATGTAAGCAAACAAAGACACGTGAAAAAACAAAAAGAAAGAAAAAACACCCGTACCGATGAATCGGAAACAAAAAAAACCCAAAAACCAAAGCTTTCAATACACGAAAAATGACTGAACAGGAGATATGAAATTAATTTAATATCATAAAACTCTTCCAATATTGAAGAGTAACCAGTCAAAACGAAATATTAATGGAATTAATTTTAAAAAACGCACTAGAAAAATACGAGTGTTTTTTTTTTTGTTTTTTTTTCTGTAAATAAATATTAAGTGCAGATTTTTCCCAATATGGAAGAAAATTATGTGAGCACTAGTTCTCAAAAGGAATTATTTTTTAGTTTTATTTAATTATTTTTGGTAAGATACCAGACAAACTTTCCACATATCCACAATTCAGATTGCATAATTTTTTACTGAAACAATATATTCAGGGATTTTTCTTTATATAACTGTAAAAGGTTTGTACGAACACTCACTCCCATATTAAAAAGCACACACGAGATATCGAAAAGGTGGGGCTGAAAGATACTCCAAAAAAATATTTCCCAAAGTTTGTATTTTTTAATAAAATTCAGTAATCCGTAATAATTAATTCATTAAAAAATAAGTATTGAAAATTTCGTTTAAATCGGAAACACCCTTTTTTTTCTTTTTTCTTTTTTTTAAAAATATTTTAAAACAGGGAGTAGCGATATTTTACTTTCATTTCGGAAAAAAAGCAACCATTTTTACCTAAACGCTGGAATTGAATATATATATATATATTTATATATATATAAATATATATATATATATATATATATATATATATATATATATATATATATATATATATATATATATATGTATGTATGTATGTATGTATGTATGAATGTATGTAAACTTTTTACAAAGAAACGCGATACCTAAGGTTTAAAATGAATTTTTTTAAATGAAAAATCTTTCTAGGAGCTTTTATTTTAGATTTAATTTCAAGATAACAGATTAAATGTAATATTTCCAATAAGCAAAATATTTTTCTGTATGTCAAAACGATTGGAATGATCTTTTCTTATTTTGTGTTTGTATGGCTGTTACTAGGGCTCGAAATGAATATATGAACATAAAAGTGATTTAAAATTAAATAACAGGCTCACTGTGCTTGTTTGCCACTGAAACCTTAGTGATCACAATTTTGACCTGGAAAATGTTGCTTTAGTAAAAAATAAATATAATTATTTACTCAGATAAAGATGCATTGAAAGTGCCATTATCTAAAAATCCGTTATGATTAAAAATACGACCAGACTATTTCAATTTATCCCATTATTATTTAATTACTACTGGAACAAAATCATTAAAAAACACGAAAAAATAAACAACTAAATAGCACTAAAACAATAAAATAAACAAAAATATAAATAAAAATACCTGAATCGAAATTTAATTTCTGTCATGATGCAATAAAAATAAAACTTTCCGACAGTTAACGTGATTCACATTCCGTCTGGTCAATGCAGATTTTATTCTTATCGGTGAAACATATCGAAGTAAAATTTTCAAATTCATATTTTCTATTCTGTTGGATTTTTATCCAGCTTTATTCATACACACACACACACACACACACACACACACACACACACACGCACACACACACACATGCATACACATATACATACAGAATGTCTATCTATAAACGTATATATATATATATATATATATATAGAGAGAGAGAGAGAGAGAGATAGATAGATAGATAGATAGATAGATAATGTGCAGTTGTTGAAAAATGTTCGTCCCCCAAAATCTGTTGTTAAACATTTAGTCTTATTTTGGTAAGGGGTTCGTGCGAAGAACTTTTCTGGGCTACACGTACGTACACAACCATGCATACAAACACACACACACACACGCACACACACACAAACACACAACACACACACATATATATATATGTTTTGAAACATGGGAATTCATGTGTAGCGAAGAAACCATATTTTAAATCAGTTAATTTATAATATTTATGCTCTGTAAATTTACATTGAGCACTGTTTTATAAAAATTAAAAAAATCAATAAGAACACCGGATTATATATTTTACCATTCTTTGTTTTTATGATATATATATATATATATATATATATATATATATATATATATATATATGTATATACCGTAATCCTATGTGTTCACACGCAGTTTTTTGCAGCCAAAATCGTGTCCAAAAGTTTGCTGCGTCTTATACTTTAGATTAGAACTCAATCCCGTTTTTACAGGACTCTAAACGTACAAAATCGAATGAAATTTGATGTATTTATTTGCTATAACATATATCTAGTACATTGCAACAAAGGGAATTAAATCTTTCATAAATTCTGTACTCTTTCCGAATTTCGCTTTAGTCGAGACTGCCACGTGTGTTTCGAAAAGTCATTCAAAAGTAAAATAATATTTAATTTACGATTAAAAAAAAAAGACGCTTAATTTCAAAATAAAAACAAACAAGAAAATTGTTTTAGTCAATTTTATTTTCTCAGTGTGTATCTGTGATTTTGTGGTCTTAGACGAATCACAAAAAAGTAAACAAAATATCCGGCTGTTTTTCTTTTGTTTTTCATTTTTTTCTTTTTCTTTTTCACAAGAACTGCATCTGATACTCCCCAGTGATCTCTACACAAAAGATTATATGGTATATATATCCACAATCTTCACGTGTAATAAATGGTTATCGTTGAAATGTAACTTTACATTACTAATTCATATAAATGATGTTTTAATCAAACGTCTACTAGTTTAATGAAAGAGTGTTCCTACTTTGATCTGGAATCTTTTCTTCTCCTTCGAGGATCGTTTTCAGGATTAGTTTCAGTAAGTCTGAAATTACTTTGTAAGTAATGTAGTATTAATTTAGTTTTAATGCTTTTTGATATTATCGACAATAGCAACAACAACAACAAAAACAATTGTTAACGTATAATTACCAATCTTTAAAACGTGCAAATGCATCGAAAAAACATACACATGAAAGAACATTAATTTATGCATACGCAGCGAAATTAGAAACTACACAAGATGATCAAATAACTGAAATATGAATTGAATCAACATTTCTTACTAGTTATTTTATGTTTCAAATTGTTTGAAAGTTGTTTGTTTGGTTATGTGTCTGCCTGTTTGTCTTAAAAATCAACAAAAATTTAGAAGTCTCCATTTATCATTATTTATTATTGCTCAATCACATATTTTCACTGATTTCTCTTCTATGTGTGTATTGCATTTTTTATCTATTTTATACAGAAATAATAAGAAATACAAATATGATATATAATTTTTTTAAGGACGATAGATGATAATTAAAATGATTTACTCTTCAATACATAAATTCAAGAGGTAATAATGTTTAAAAAAATTAATTAAGTCTATAAATTCCAGATAAAATTATGCTTACAAAAATAAATTAAATTCTATACAAAAATGTTTTAAATATCCATTAAACTAGAATTTATATGGTTAAATGTTTGATGCATGAGACGAAATTATGCTTAAATATATATTAAAATAAAAAATACGCTCAATCTATAAATTCTAGATGTAATTAATTAAAACAATAATTAAAAAAATAAAATAATTTACTCTTCAATTATGGTTAAAAAATAATACTACCAAGAAAACATTTGTTAGTTGCAATAATTTTTATTACAATATTTGAAGATTTTTTAAAAACATTTCACCCCAAGCAAGGCAGGAGTGTCACTAGCATGCAGGGGGTTACGGAGAGTGGATGTGAAAGAAAATAGTGGGTGTGGCGAGAATTGAGGAAAGGAAAAAAGGACAGGGATCAAGGCAACAGAAGATGGCGATTGTTGATGCATTTTAATTTTGAAGATTGTAGTTATCAGGGTAGCAAGTGAGAGGAAAGAAGTTCCAATGTCGAGAAGTGCGAGGAAAGAAACTGGAGTAGAAGTGGCGGTTACATTTAACTATTTCAACAGGAAAAGGGTGGGACCTAGTTGCCAATCTAGTAGCACGCTTAAATTCAAGAAGTCGTGATACCAGGAAAAAAAAGCTCGTCAGAGATGAACAGCAAGGGCATCAGACCAGATATGACAAAAGTATTCAATGCAAGGACGAATGGTAGATTTGTAGATGCATAAGATGAAATATGACGAGCATACCTTCTGGCACAACACAGTAAATAAACTTTCCTTGCAGTAGATGCAGCTATTGATTCAATGTTGTTCCACTTCAAGTCAGTTGAAAATTGGCTTCGAACAGCAATATGGAAGAGTGTTGTAATCTCGTACCCACAGCAGACGAGAGAGAGAGAGAGAGAGAGAGAGAGCAAAAGAGAGAGGTCCCTACTCAGACGACAAACCAATTACTTAAAAAAGTTTATATTTCGAGTCGAGCGTAACCAGATGTCTATACAGATACATTGTATACAGAATGAAAGGCAATTTAATAGTGTTTACATTTAGTCCGTCTTTTAAGCTGATTCTATAGTCAGGTCTACATTATTCAGGTCTACATGCGACATTATTCATAGCAAATTCATGTTTATCTCTCTCTCTCTCTTTCTCTCTCTCTCTCTTTCTCTCTCTCTCTCTCTCTCTATATATATATATATATATATATATATAAATATATATATGAAGTCGTATAGCAAACCGGATTTTTTTATTTTTTGGCAGAAGTATAAGTTTAACAGTAACACGTGAAGGAAAAAGTTTCTTTTCAATTAATGATACGAATGTTGTCGTCTACTTGAAAATCTAAAGATGTGGTCATAGAAAATGTTTAGATAAAACTACGCACAATTCTATGTCGTCATTCAGGAGTGATTTTCCAAAGTAATCAGTATTGAGGCAGGTGAACAACTTTTATGTTATCTACACGTAATTGTTACAGAACCTTCGAATTTTCTTGCAGTCATATTTTTACTTTTTTCTCTGAGAAATTTTCTCAGTGATACAAGAATTTTTTAGAGTAGAAAAGAATGAATCGGAAGGTTTTGAACTACTAAAATTATCAAGCAACCAGATATAAACTGAATTTATAGATCAACACGAACGCGTCTTATATCAACCATTGTTAATGTTTCCGCAATACCCAGGTTTTTGCTCACTTTTTAATGTATTCATTTAGTTAATTGTTTCATTGGTTCAACATTTTCTTGCTATTAAAATTGCATCTCTGAAATAAATTATATAATAAATTATGATGTGGAACGCTTAATGATCCGTAAACAGTGTTTAATTGTTGTTGTAAACAGCGACTTCTGAACTTGTAATCGAAGAAAGTCTTAATTTATTCAACTTTTTGATATAGTTCTAAATTGGTAAGCTCACGCTTTCATAACCAGTTTGATGCTAATGGACCCAGATTAACACAAACGAATCACAAATACTGAAATTAATTACAAAAATTAGCTTCTTTTAAGCTGGATTTAAGGCAATATGTGGAAAGGAATTTGAAAATCCACAAGAAACCATATTTCACTAACAACCAACAATAACAATGTGGTTCAGAACATATTTCAACAAAATCCCTTGCTCCATATAAACAGAAGTACTAAAATATTAAAGACAATAGTGCAAGTGTCGGCAATAAATATAATCACGCAAAAGAAGCATTACATCTCATTTTAAGGCTGTTGCCGCTCTAGCCTTCAGTTACCACACTATACAGTGTGCACTGCATTGCACGGGGTCTCTTAATTGTCGAAGCAAAAGGGAATCCATTTTTGACACCGCAGCATCAGTAAATACGCGTCAGATAAATATGGAAGACTTGCACTATGTCGCTTGGTCAGACGAATTTGTGTATGGAAGAGACTGCATGAGATTATAATTCCAGTAGGGAGTTGTGCATGCTAGTAAGGATGTGGAGTGTGTTCAGTTGGATTTCCAAGGAACACTAATGAGACTGAAGTCTCTCTTGACAAGTGTTACAAATATTCTTGCAAATCATTTGCACCACTTTATGCTTGCCATGATTGTCAGTAGCGATGGGTTATTCTATCAAAAAAACAAAAAGTCATAACACTAACCTAGTTACAGAAACAGTCAACTGACTCACGGATACTCCACTGACATTGTGCTCGTTAACATGTGTAGGACATGATGCAGACTTCAGTAAATTCCGTGCGACTACATGCAAAAAACAGAAACTAAATGAAAGAAACCTTGGGACGTATACAACTACTCCAGCATTTCATAGCCTCTTTGTTATTAGGCAGTTGTCGTTTTTGGCACTCTTGCTTATATGTATGCATCATTAGGCAGTTGTTTAAACCGGGTAAATATCTCAAAATTGTTAAGAAACAAGTGTGACAAAGTGCAAGATGTCTCTCTTGAAATTACCAATAATACTGTGAAGGGGTTAATAAACCCTTCCAATTTAAGAAAATAGTTACGTGTATCTATGTTTATGTGTGTGTATTCACGAGCGCGCGTATGTGCCCGTAAATAAATGTTGTTTGATGACGTTGCAGATTGGCAATTCATGTCTGATTAAAAAAGAATTCTTGTATCTCTGGTTGAAAACCGTCGTATTGGCATCGACACACTAAAAAAACATTGCACATTATAAAAGTAACAACTTTTGAAAACAAAATCCAGCAAAAAATCCAGTAAAAATTGTACATACGCATACGAACTGCTAGCATTAATGGCATTTGCGGGAGAAAGAAAACTAGTGAACCATCGTTGTAACCATATACAATATCATCATTATATATATATATATATATATATATATATATATATATATATATATATATATATATATATATATATGTGTGTGTGTGTGTGTGTGTGTGTGTGTGTTTTACAACAAAAACAAAAACAGATAATGGAACCAACAGACAACTTGCTAAAACCTAAAACTCTTATCCAGATAAAATAAAAGTTTCTTTAAAGACGACTGAAAAGTTACTACGATTAAACTTTTTATTTAATTTTTAATAAAATGCTTAGTCGCAGTACCTTGCTAGTAGTCTTTATTGAAACTTGTACTGATGCCCAAATAAACAATACATACATACATATATATATATATATATATATATATATATATATATATATATATATATATATATATATATATATATATATATTAAAAATATCTATCGTATACAGCTCATTTCTAAGAATCAAACGCATATGCTCAGACCATCTAGATTTTCTATACAACATTAATAACTTAACAAAACAATTCCTAAAATGTAAATACCCAATAAATATAATAACAGAAGCACGAAATGAAACTATCCATATAAATCGTAACACACTTCTCACATACAAGAAAAGTAAAAACAACAATCGGATTCCCATGGTTTTTAACCACAATCAATATTCCCACACACTTATTCACAATTTAAAAAAGGATTACAAGAACTTCCAGTTAAACAAAAAGATCAAAAACATTTTCGCTAAACCACCCATTAATGCAAAGAAACAATCACCTAACCTATCAGCTATCCTCACCTCTACCAAATATCTAAACAATACAATAATCAGGAAATTACAAATGTAACAAAACTCGTTGTTTAGTTTGCAAACATTTAATAACCGATAGTGTATTTTCTGTACCCAACACCAATATCAAGATACACCCACCTCGCCTCACCTGTGATAGTCATGACATAATCTACTATTTATTCTGCACAATATGTCCCAATAGTGGATATATTGGGGAATCTGGAAAATAATTTTAGATTTCGCTTCAACAATCATAAACTAACCATACGTCAAAACAATCCTTATTCCCCCATAGCTGAACACTTTAATCAATCAAGACACTCATTAGACAACTGTAAATATTTATTGATAGATTCCGATTTCAATTCCACATACACACGCAGAAAAAAAGAAAAATACTGGATTTTGAAATTAAACACATATGAACTAGGGTTAAACAAAGACTTGGGAATTTTAAATCTGTATAAATATTTCAATAGTTAAAAAAATTTTTTTTTTAGATATAGTTAAAAAAACCTTTTTAAACAACATCTAAAATATTATTATCGTTAGATTTACGTTAGAAATATTCAAACAAAGTTACATTCCACATCACGTGACGTCCGCGTCTCGCGACGGACGCTACTTGTAAACAAACTTCTGAATACATTTATTTCTGATGAAAGATCGGGGCAGATCTGAAATATCAAATATATATATATATATATATATATATATATATATAAAAATATAAATAAATACTTTCACAAAAAAACATTCAAATTTTTTTTAATTTGCAACTTTTCAGTTGTTTTCTCCAGATTATATACATATCAAGAAAGTATACATGGCTTCTCATTATGCTATATATATATATATATATATATATATATATATATATATATATATATATATATATATATATATGCGATAAAACAAAATATACCTTTAAGGTATGGTATATTCATAGTGTAAAACTGTTCATTAAAGAGCATACATAAATATAAGCAGTGTGGACATAGACTCCAACAACGAAAGGAACAGCTTGTTTCATGCTGGAACGAAATTTTCAGATAATCATTCAAGGCTGAATATTGCATTCAAGCATGAAATAGATTTAATGCAATGTTATTATGCCGAATGCTCTAAATTTTAAGATTTTCATTTCTCTTTTCGACATATCCAGCCCCTGATCATAGCAACTCGGAGATAGTGAGCTTCTTGAATGTAACCAGGTGAACAGGAGTTCTCTTCTGAACAAACTGGCATTTTTTAAGTCAAAACTTTGGTCAGATGTACTACGGTAAACCAAGAGTGCCTTTACATTGTTGTCATGCAGAATATCTTTGCTTTGTTCATATAATCTTGTTTTGAAGTTTGTGGAGGTTTCCCCGATGTACATCAACGACTATTTTATACAGTCTAATATCTCTATCCCTTCCTTTGTTCTGTTGGTGTTGACATTTCGTTTGATGATAACTATATTTCTTATCGTTTTAGAGGTGGTGTTGGTAAATTTTATGCCATAGTTGAACAAGTTTTTGTTCCGTTCGTGGCTCTTATGGAATTTGTTGGTTGATTGGTTGGTTGGTTGGTTGATTTTGTTTAGCAACATATCATCTCCAAGGATTATTTAAGAGCGTAATCTAAATATTTTGAACACAATTTTAGGCTTTCAACCAAATATATTTTGAAGAGAATTGTATCTCTTCAAATACTGGTAAAATATATTGTTGGTAAGAAAACAAAACTCTATAAAAGTGTAAAAATGCATTTGTATGTCAAAAATATCAGCAATACATATTTATTTAAAAAAATGTACCAACAATACATATTAATAGTAAATGGCAAACAATACAATTTTAAAGCAAAATGGTCCTCAATAATATAAATATGTATTTTTGGAAAAAATTTTATATAAAAATGTTTTGCTGGTATTTTTACTATAAAAATACATTTTTATAATTTCATTTGTTTTAGTTTGGAGATTCACTATTTGCCCATAGCTGGAAACCTAAAAAAATGCTATCACATGCTAGTGTGAATCTAGGAACAACAGCAATTAAGTGGTGGTCTCATGTTCCTCAAAACCTCCAATCACCCGATCAGAGGCCTTGATGCCGTATGTAGTTTATCGTCGCAGCCAGAAATATACGGAGTTGGTAGATAAAAAATACTCCAACCTCTACTCGGAATCGGCTGATTCAAAAAGCTACAGGCCTCTAATATATGTACATATATGTATATATGAAAGAACAAGCAAATAAAACAGGCGTCGTCCCAACGTAACACATAATATCAAGGAAAAACAGCGCACCTCACAAAAATATTGTCTCTGAGATATATATTATATGTGTATACATATTTGTTTGTGTGTAGGGGGTGCGAAAATTCGTGTGCATGTATGGAAGTTCGTGTGTGTGTGTAAGTGCGTGTGCGTGTGCGTGTGCATGTGCGTGTGTATGTATGTACGCGTATATATGACGAGGCACATATACATGTGTATGTGTACAGGTATATATATATATATATATATATATATATTTATATATGTAAGAAACAGTTAAATATATGTATGTGTGTCCAAGTGTACGTAAAAGGGGGCTAAAATGTGTATAGGAGCATGTGTATTTGCGTGTAAATAAAAATATCTATAAGAACACCGGATTTTATATCTTACTGTTCTTTCTTTTTATATATATATATATATATATATATATATATATATATATATATATATGTATGAGTGTTCATGTAATGTGTACATTTATGTATAAGTATGCAAAAAACAGTAGCTAATATATATATATATATATATATATATATATATATATATATATATATATATATATATATATATATATATATATATGCCCAGGTTTATGTGTATGTATGTACGCGTATATGCAAGTATATATATATATATATATATATATATATATATCAACAATCTCTAGTTTCGGTAGACTGATTTAAAATCCGACAACAACAAACGTTTCTAATATAGATAAAACAGACAAATATATATATATATATATATATGGTTATCACTGTGTAGCGAAAAAACATATTTTAAATCAATTAATTTATAATATTAATGCTCTGTAAATTTACATTGAGCACTATTGTGTAAAAATAAAAATATCTATAAGAACACCGGATTTTATATCTTACTGTTCTTTCTTTTTATTTATATATACATATATATATATATATATATATATATATATATATATATATATATATATATATATATATATATATATATATAATAGCGTACAGAGGGTGTTGGTAGTAAGACAGGGCTAAAATCTACTTGAGTTTAAATAGAATTAAGCGGCGAAGAATAAATAGATAATTCTCTTATATATACATATACATGCACACACACACACACACACACATACATATACATATATATATATATATATATATATATATATATATATATATATCAATTGCATATATAACTGTATGCGTCTGCGTATAAACTCCCGAAATATTTGTAGATGTGGGGAAACTATTTCAGTATTTTAATAATACACACACACAATCCTGGCTTTAGGCATTCGGAAGTCTAGTCGCACTGAGGAGCTGTGATACAGCGAAACAGTACTGTCTGTGAATGACATAATATATATATATATATTTATATATATATATACATGTGTGTGTGTGTGTGTGTGTGTCATTCTTTTCAGGGCAAAATATTCTAATATATATATATATAATATATATATATATTAGAATATTGTGTGTGTGTGTGTGTGTGTGTGTGTGTGTGTGTGTGTGCATGTAGATATGTATATATATGTATGTTACATTTAACCCACCTACATTATTATACATTAAAAATATCCTTTATTGCAATCCAGTCAGAAATACACAAACACATACCGATGTACAAATACAGACATAATTTATATATATATATATATATATATATATATATATATATATATATATATATATATATATATATTAAATGCACACACAGACATGCATATATATGTGTGTATGTGATTAATTATGTTGAAGTTCAGCTCCCCATTCTTTTAAAGTAATTTTTGCCGACAGCCATGTTTGTGCAGAAAATAAATAAAATTATTTTCACTAAATGTCTAAGCCAAAGAATCCAAGAATTGACTCTTTGTCCTAAAAAGAAGGCCAATCCAGATTATTTTTTTTAAATAAACGCCTTTATTTCGGGAAAAATGATGAACACGTAAATAAAATAAAACGACAGGGGAATAATTAATTTCATTTGTGGGAACTCTCCCATGTTTGGAGAACAGGAATGTGAAATTAGTACAGCTCCAAAAAGAAAAAAATCAAGACGTCGGTGCCCACTTGAGAATTATTTCGTTCTCACTGAGGTCCTCTAGATAAGTGCAACATCAAAGCCGAAACATAATTAAATTACTCAAAATATTTCTTTATCGTATATGACCATATATATATATATATATATATATATATATATATATATATATATATATATATATATATATATATATATTATAAAACGGCCACGAACAAACATTTACATATGAACACATATCCAAATGCGTATGTGTTTGAGTTTTGTACATGAGAATACCAAAACACTAATACTCCCCCACTTTCCCCCTCTATCTCCCCCTCTTTCTCTCTCTCTCTTCCTCTTACACACACACACATACACATACGCACACACATTGCTATATAACAGACAATTCTCATTCTGTTCCTTGAGTTTACTTCCTCTGTAGTTATCAATGTAGATGTGTGCGTGAGTTTGGGAGAGATAAGAAATTTATCATGTTCAGTGGTCCAAAGATTCGTTTCATTAAATAATTATAATTTCTCGAAGTTACATTTATTGGACAAAATCATTTTGTTCCTCTCTCTTCTTCCGTCTTTCAAGAAATTTCCATGACTCCTTCCCACATTTTTTTATTATCTCAACAAAATGACTCCAGTAGATGCCTTTTGCAGTTTGAAAGATTTAAAAAAATGATCGTCTGAACTTACGATATTTGCTGAAATAATTGAAAATTTCCGAGCGAAATTATAACAATTTTGATTTGATCATTAAGGAATTATTTCGTCTAATTGCAGACAGACACTTTTTTGTCTATCGACTGCTCTCTTCGATATATTGAATTTGATTTGATTTAAAAAGCATATCAACCTTCGATCCGTCATTTCATGCCGAATAAAATTTGATTGGGCATCATGGTTTGTGTATTAAATTTAATTTGTGAATTTTAGTTTCATTTAGTTGAAAACGATAACATTTGTAAAGGAGTCCATTTAAAGTTAATGCTTTTGGTATGAAGCTCAGTTGGAGATTATTTTATTTTGTTCATTTACTTATTTCTCAATATTAGTTATTGCTTAAATTTATTTCATAAATCTTGGTTTCCCTAAGAAATTTAATTATTTTATTTGGATCAGTTCTGCTGAAGAGTTCATTCAGATTGTATATCGTTCATTACATGTATAGCACATATGTGGATCCTCCTTTTTTTAGTATGTAGCTTTGGGTAATAGAAGTATGACTGAGTCGGAGTCAAGTTCGTACTGATTCCTTTTTTTCTTATTTTTCTCTAACCAGTTTGCCATTCTTTGATGTCTGGTTGGATTCTACAGAGTCTTTGATAAGTCTAATTGAATGTTTGCTTCTCCAGAAGGAGATCATAGGAAGGATATTCCTGTCGAATCCCGCTTTACAGCATCATCTTGTCTTTGAATGAATATTGATATTTTATACAAGTGTTCGTAATTCACGATATTTGCTGTACGACATTTTTAGTTTTTATTGGGAAATGTCCTTATTTTCACGTTCTACTTAATCTGTTTAAAAAGAAAACAGCAACATTTTCTTAATGTTTAAATTTTTTGAATCGCACACAGAAATATTGTCTAATAGTTTTTTTTTTGTTTTTTTTTCGATGAACTTATGTGCATGCCATATATGAAAATATAATCAAGCTAGGACTGATTATTTTCAAACCTCGATTTGGATATTTTGATGATGTTTTCTAACCAGCCCGCAACGTATAACATTGATTATTGACAAGTCATCTTCAATGTTATCAAAATCAACGTCTATCCGACCGTGCAGCGTCGTATCGAGAAAAATCACCAAAACATTTTTGACACATTCATTCGTTCATTGTATCTTCTACATAAATTATTGTTACGAATTCGCAACATATAAAGATATGAACTCCAGGTTAAAAAAAAAGGTGTGTTCACTCAGATAGGAACACGTGAACAGATCTCGACGAACAACAAACACAAGATTAACATTTGTAAATAAATTTTATATAACAAAATACAAAATAAAAACTATAGGAAAAGTTTGTAGCGACAGAGGTATAATTAATGAAAGAACACTTTACTGATATTGAATGTCAGTTCAAACGTTTGTGTTTCAGAAATTTGGAGTTGGAATGTTCGTAATGACAGCCATACAAATTAGCTGTAGGTAAAATGTTCACGAAACTAGGTTGTTCTTTCTTCCATAAAGTGAAATATAAGATTCCGGAATAATAGTTGTGTTCCGTTTCCCCTTGGTTACTTGGATTGTCTCCGACATGAAAGTAAGATGTTTTTTTTTTGTATTTATTTGGGTAAAATATTCCTTTATCCTAAATAAGAGTTTATTTTTCTCAGAGACGAAAGACAACAGCAAAAAGCGCCAGCAAATATTCCTCTTGCTATGTCCCGAGATCCTCGCTGTTGCACAATATGTGCACTTGCTGAAGTGTCACATACAACACAAACATAGAAACTTAATGGGGTTGTTGGATCCTCATAAGTTGAAATCGATGGGAGAGTTAATATGCGGTGGCATGGATAGTAGTTTGTAACACCGGGTTAGCTCTATTATTGAAGCAGAATCTAATTTCCTTGCGATATTTTATTAGGCATTTTATTAACATTTCGTTAAAATGATCAAATGACCACAATGTGTAGTTGCACTAACTTAACAATTCATAAGTAATAGTAATGAAAAAAGACCTTTTTGATGAGATTGGCGTCAAGAATTTATGTTGGCTCGAAGGAGCGAAGAATTTTACCACAAATCTTTGATCGGGATCTTTAAAAAGTTTATTAAATATTTATTTTATTTTACACTAAGATTAGTTCGATATTTCAAATGATCCCTACAGTAACATATCTGACACACTAAGTTCTTTTTTAATAAAATAAATATAATATAATAAATTATGATAAAAAGAATTTACTATATTTTCCCGATTTTGATTTTTACGACGTATAATAAAAACTGTAAAATATTTTAGGGCTAAAGTGTTTGGGGAAAAATACAATATTATTATGAATAAAATTTTATTTAAAAATAGTTTTTAGATTAAAAAAGCGCAACACCTTCTTATTTTTAAATTCAGGTAGCTCTCAATTTCGAGAGACAAGGCATTCCATTGTAATTCTAAATAGGTTTTGTTAAATTCAACCGACAATTTTTATTGAATTTTTCCAATTTTCGAATAAGATATTGTACTATGAAAATTATGTGAATACATACACATATACATAATAAATTTGTGTATAAATTTGTGTTTGCAATCCCGACAGAGTTATAAGTTACTGACATTTGGAAAAATGTTCATGGGAGTATGTTACGAAAATAATAACAGATAATGCATTTCGTCTATATGGCTTCCTGAAGGACGAAACGCGTCACTAGTAAACTTTTTCCACTTTGTCTTACAATTTAACCTTATATATATATATATATATATATATATATATATATATATATATATATATATATATATATATATATATATATAATATTAGTGGTTAATACACACACACACACACACACACACACACACACATACATACATATATATATAAATATTTGTATGTATAAAATATATAAATATATACAAAAAATTCCAAGAGGATAGAATCCAGGTAGAACTAGTGTTACGAATTCGCAACATGTAAAGATATGCACCCCACCTTCCAAATAATTAAATAAATTAAATAAAACAAAGGTGGATTCACTCAGAAACACTAACACATGAACAACAAACACAACAAGATCAACATTTGTAAGTAAATTTTATATAACAAAATACAAAATAAAAACTATAGGAAAAGTTTGTAGCGACAGAGGTATAATTAATGAAAGAACACTTTACTGATATTGGATGTCAGTTCAAACGGTTGTGTTTCAGAAATTTGGAGTTTTTATGTTCGTAATGACAGCCATACAAATTAGCTGTAGGTAAAATGTTCACGAAACTTGGTTGTTCTTTCTTCCATGATGTGAAATATAAGATTCCGGAATAATAGTTGTGTTCCGTTTCCCCTTGGTTACTTGGATTGTCTCCGACATGAAAGTAAGATGGATTTTTTTGTATTTATTTGGGTAAAATATTCCTTTATCCATTAAATAGTCAAATAGACCCAGGATCTCCGGGACAAAATTTCCATATTCCCTTCACAACAAGTAATGGGATAGAATTGTGGGTGTATTTCTCACCCCTTACAATCGCATGATTTTACTCGCGAACTGTTGTTGTCGGAGGTGATAGGGAAACTAAAATTACAATACCAAAATCTCACTTGATGGTGTATTTCACGTGAGCGTAGGTGACTGATTCTCACTCATTTTCTTAGGAGGTCAATCAGTTTGTCGCCAAACGACCTCAAATTCCTTTCCTGTCCTCTCTTGGCCGAAATACGACACAGTGCAGATAGGTAATAAACCAAAAACACAAAAAAAGGAAGAAGAACAAGAAACACAAAGACAGCGCGCCTCTCATACAATTTTTGTACGTCTGATTTAAAAGTTAACATTGTACAAATCTTCTTTGTTATTCCGTCGCATTTTTATTTTTTTTGAATTACAAAAACTGTCATAATCTGTTGAAAATATTGAATATTTGCTTGTATAGTTGAAGCAATAAATAAAAAGACGCCAATTTCGACGGAATATCTTTTCATTTTAACTCACATTGTTCTAACAGCTGTCACGATGAAATGCAATTTTTTTGAATGAAATTAAAACGAAAAGTTCTTTATTCCATCTGACACAGGACGGATTCTTGGCCAACCTCCAAATCTCATGAAATTGTAAGGAGATTATACAAAATGATTGACATGAACTTGAAAACCAAATATCAATGATCTATTTTCTGTTTGTTTTTAAATTTTATAAAAATGTTATTTTTTAATAATTTATGGCTAACCACACATACACACACACACACACACACACACACACACACACATACGCATATATGTGTGTGTGTGTATGTGTGTGCGTCTGTATGTAAAGTGTATACTTTAGAGAGAAGACGCCGCAAAGTTTTTTTATAAACATATATATATATATATGTGCGTGTGTGTGTGTGATGTTTTATTACAAGGAAATAGTATATATATATATATACACACATTGTATGATGTATAGGTTTCAGGTGTGTGTCTGTATGTGTCTGTCTCTAGTGTGTTTCTTTTTTGCCACTATGTGTGTATATATTCGTTCTCCATACATGTATATTATATTATTATAGAGAAATCTATACAGCAACTACGTGTATTTTGTATGGTGTGTTTGTGCGTGTACGTGTGTGCGTTTGTGTATGTGTGTTTGTGTATGTGTGGTCCGCCTAGTGTTTTTGCCATATGCTGTGTGGGGTCACAAAGTGTGTGTATATATATATATATATATATATATATATATATATATATATATATATATATATATATATATATATATATATATATATATGCTATTTCCTTGCAACAAAACAATATATATGTATAGAAAATGAATACACACACACACTAGCAAAAACACACACGCAGAATACACAAGAATGGAGGAAGGTCTAAAAAGATTCACAGGACATAAAAAGATAAGAACAAAAACCTTATCCCTTTCTCTTTCGCTGACCAAACCTAATTGTTTTATTATCCCTTAAGCAAAGGAACACTCTTCCACCAGTCCAAGATGATTTTGGATTACTACTACACACAAAAGACAATGAATAAAAACAATCAACATAAGAAAAAATTAATTCCTTTAAATAATATGTGGAAATACGTATTCTTCGCCTGATGAAGGTCACAAGACCCGAAACCCGTGTAGCAAAAATATAGCACATAAAATATAACTTTTGCGGCGTCTTCTCTCTTTAATATATATATATATATATATATATATATATATATATATATTTCGTTAAAGACGACTGACAAGGTACCGCGATTAAGCTTTTTGTTTAATTTTCCTTGTGTACGTACAAGTATTTTCTTTTCTGGACACAAAGTGTGTAAAAAATATCCGAAAGTTCTTCATGTCCGAGCACCGCAGCTTTTTCCTGCCTAAATACTTTCGACCTCGTTCAAGATCATCATCCTTGATGAATTTCATTTCAATATCAAGAAACTGATTAGAGAACCAGAAAGGATTATTATAAAAATAAATAGACATAATATAAAATGAAACCCGAATATTAACCTACTGACATTAACTGGGGTTTATACGAAGAATGAAATTTTAATTTAAAATTAAAGGCGGAATAAAAAGGGGATTAAAATAAATTAAAAATATACAGAGAAAAGGATGTAAGGGATTAAAGGAAATTATATTGCTCTGTATTAATAAATATATTGAGCTCCTTTTGTGGGTCAGTTTTAATATTTTAGATTACTAGGATCCACTTGGATTATATACCAACGGATTTGTTACTTTTACCACAGACACACACACACACACACACACACACACACACACACACACACATATATATATATATATATGGCGATAAAGGTATTCAGCTTAATATTACTAGACATATTAAAACGCGCGAAGCAACCGGTTTCGCTCCCGCTCATCAGGCTTGCAACGGGAGATTTTAATTTAAAAAACAGAAAATGTACACTAAAAAGAATTGTGTAGGGAAAAAAAAAAATGAGCAAAAGGAGCTAGAGGCAAATGACAGCGAGCCCCAACAAACACTCACGTTGTTTGCACAAGGAAGGTTTGCGGGACCCGATGTAAAGTGCCTCCAGCACCTTCAGGTGAAATAACGGTGAACCGGTCAACACTAAAATTCACTGCACACGATCTGCTATTTAATAAGTGCTCACAAATGGCGAAACCGGTTGCTTCGCGCGTTTTAATATGTCTAGTAATATTAAGCTGAATACCTTTATCGCCATAATAAAATTTTGTACCTTTAAAAATATCTTCAAATATATATATATATATATATATATATATATATATATATATATATATATATATATACGTGTGTGTAAGTGTGTATGCTGATACATTCATTCATATGAATAATTCTAAGTGGAACATACAATCCGAATCTAACTCCATCATTTCTTCTACCAGAAAAAAAGGCTGTTTGCAAAAATATATTTTGAAGTACATTCCATTACAGAAAGTGGAGATTAAACAATAGGCTAAAATTTAAAAAAAAAAAATGACCGTCGTTATGTTTAACCAAAAGAGTTTTTATTTCGTTTCTCTCTCACTTTTCCTCTCTTACTTTCTGTCTGTCTGTCTCTCCCTCTCTTTCAGTTGACACTTGTATACAGAGAGATCACTATTATTATGATGATGGTAAGTAGAATAACGTAAGCGCTATGCCAATCACAATTATAAAACTGATTTTTTTTTATTACACTATCAACAGCAGCGCTTACAGCCACGTCACGTTGAAACACCGATTCCCGTACGATCACCGAAGTTAAGCAACGTCGATTCTGGTTAGTACCTATATGAGTGACCATTTAAGAATACCCGGTGCTGTAAGCTTGAATGTTTGGATGTTGCAATTGATAATTGTTAATTAGAGTGTTCCAATTCCAGTTGGGTTCGTTATATTCGCTTACGTGCAAATACCATTGGACAAATGTATGAATACATCAGTTCCCCCAGCTATTAGTAAGACCTGTATCACTAAAAAAATTATTATCTCCCACACCAATAATTTCTGGCTTTAAATAACCTGCAAAAGTGTTGATACACCATAAAATACAAGCATATCAAATCTAACAACAGCAGCTTTTTATATGATATGGTAGCAATTTAATACTATTTATTGTAATTCATCGCTTTTTCCTTGTCATTTAAAATATATATTTGTTTCAACAACCAATTGCGATGGATTGCCAAAAATCAAGTATTTTTCACTAGAAAATTAACATTTTATATATTTTTCTAAACTTCTCCAAAATAAATTACCTTAAAATGTTTTTGTATAATTCTGAAGAAGAAATTATCGTAATTTTTTTTATATAATTGAAGATAAACCAGAATTGAAACTTCCCACGTCCTTTGCAAACAGTGGACTGATTACAGCACTAGTGACAAAACCTCATAATTATAAGAGATGTTATCAATTAAAAACAATATAATGTCTTTACGAGCAATCTGTGTTGTTAAAAGAAACTGAAATAAATACAGAGTAGAGTACATAAAAGTATTTGTGTACTCTACTCTGTATTTATGCGTACAGAGATAAAAATATAAAACAATATTTTATAGCGACAAAATCTTGTTCGTTCATTTCTCTTTCTACTTATCAGCAATTGCATTTTTAGGATCTGCATGATAGCGAAAATGAGAAAGAGAAAGAATTCCTTCTCTCAATGCAGCCTTTCCAATATTTTTGAAGTAGATTTAAATAATGCTCTTACACCGTGGCAAATGATTGTCCAGAATTAGATTCTAATTTCGCCCCACTTCACTTTTCATTATCACCACACCGTCCCCTATCTCCCGAGCCCTGCAACCTACTGACTAAAACTGACGTTGATTTCGCTCATCCACATCGACTTCAACATCTACACAAAAATACTTCAGCCTTTTCACATGATGAATTGTTTGAAATAAAAGAAATAAAGTACGAATGAAAAGAATCGGAAATGAAGACAAAAAGGAAAAGCAGCCATGATAAGGATTTTATACAAGGATGACAAATTGGCGTTTAAAAAAAAAAAACCCCAAAAAAACCCCAAAAAAAGTCTTCTGCTAACAAGTGAAAAGGAATTTTTTTTTCAAAGGATGTTTTACAGATAAGCACACACACATATCCAAAAACAAGTATATATAATATTTAAAACTATCAAAAAGAAATTTAAATTTTTAAACATATATATATATATATATATATATATATATATATATATATATATATATATATATATATATATATATATATATATATATATATGAGTAGAAGATTAAATATAAATCAGGTATGGATAAGAGAACAAGTAAGAAACAGATCTCTGTCAAACATGTTTCACTTAAAGCTTTATCAATAAGAACTAACTAAATACAACATACCATTAATCTGCGTCTCTTTGCTTTTTATCATTTCTATCTTGATTTGTGACAAAGCTTTAATAAAATGAAGCATGTTAGATTGAGATCTATTTCCTACTTTTTCTTTATCCTATCATTCATATATATATATATATAGATAGATAGATAGATAGATAGATAGATAAAAAAATTTTCGAAATTTCATAAAAATAAATAAGTGGGGGGAAACAGATGTAAAAAAAAAATTTTACCATGATTGTCGAAAAAAGAAAACTTTTCTAAAATATTTCATTCATTTGAGAATAAATCCTGAAAGTTTCGAAAAATCCGACACTTATTTGATTTTTGCAAGAATTTCGAAATCAGTGTATTTTGTAACGCGAAAAAACCCCGTTAAAATTCCCTATACTAATTGACGCAAGAAAGACAAAATTTTTAAACAAAATTTGGAACGTTTTAAAAAATGTAATTTAATAATCAAAAACTTATTTGGTTTTTCCTCAATAATAATATAAAAGTTTCTGTCATTTTTTCATTATGCATGCTCTTTTTTTAGTGAATCTTTATATAATATGCGCGTGCGCACAGCCACACACACATACACGCACACACAAACTAAAACACACACACACATATATATAAAGGAAAAAATCGAAAAATATAAAAATATAAGCAGTAAATTACTGATATACTCTGAAGAGTGGACGGACAGGTACGCTTACGAAACTCTTGAGTCGGGATGCTGAAGCTAATATCAATGTTAAGTGACAAAGTTTTACTCATATTAAGCCTATATATATATATATATATATATATATATATATATATATATATATATATATATATATATATATATAATAAAACAAATTCTAAGGAACTGAGAATTTTTCTCTTTAAATCTATATTACTATTATTAACATTGTTATTATTGTTGATTCTCTACTCGTTGAGTTTTCATACCACTTATAAGTGGCGACTAAAGTAAATGTCCTCAATAATCTCCTCAGCATTCTAGCCGATTTTACTAATGCTGTCATCTTGATAATTTCGATTCTCCCTTCCTAAGTCATTTTGAGGCTGTTCTCAGTGCAGCATTAACAACAGGCATAAATGTTGCCGTCTTATTCTACAGCTATTATTATTATTATTATTGTTATTATTATTATTGTTGTTATAACAATTTCTTGTAAATAATTCTCATTAATGGTTTCTGGGGTAGGAATTCCCGTGGGGTTGATTGCAATAGTTGATGTTGCAATGGTGATATTAATTATATTATTAGTTGCAATGGTGATATTAGTTATAACATTAATTTCAAACAATGAAACATGAGAGACTATACTCTGTTATGGCAATTCATACGGATATTGCCATTATCACCATTTCCACAAGTCGAGGACTGTGCGGAAGTCAACTGAATTTGAAACATCAAAATATTGCTTATAAGATTTTTGCTTCACTTTGGAGTTTTCTTTGTTCTCTAAATAAAAATTTCCCCTCATCCCAAATAACATTTCGCATTCAGGGTTCTGTAATCTATCACACTACATTACATTATTATTATTATTATTATTATTATTATTATATTTCGATTTCTGCTCTGGTCACACTACCTACCAAGTCTGCGGGAAGACCTAAGGCAGGTAATGGTGTTTTGTTATGGCTACATTTCATGATTTGTTTTTCTAATTCCCATAACATCACTAGCGTTACATAGACAAAGTTCTTCTTAGTATGTGGGCAGTACTTATCAAATTTTTTTGTATCTCTCTTAAGCTGGGTTTTCCAGGAATTTTTTCAATGTGTTGTTGAGTTATTTTTTTATCATTCCAAGTGCACTTACTGTGACTGATACTATTCTTGGTTTCAGTTTCCACATTTATTATTATTATTATTATTATTATTATTATTATTATTATTATTATTATTATTATTTCGTTATTATTATTATTATTATTATTTCGTTATTATTATTATTATTATTTCGTTATTATTATTATTATTATTATTATTTCGTTATTATTATTATTATTATTTCGTTATTATTATTATTATTTCGTTATTATTATTATTATTATTTCGTTATTATTATTATTATTATTATTATTATTTCGTTATTATTATTATTATTTCGTTATTATTATTATTATTATTATTTCGTTATTATTATTATTATTTCGTTATTATTATTATTATTATTATTTCGTTATTATTATTATTATTATTTCGTTATTATTATTATTCTTACTTCACTATTTCTTGGCTTTTGTGCCAGTTTTTACATAGCAACCAGATTTCGACAAAAGACTTGATAAATTTTTAGCTTGATCTTACTTTTGTATATGTTTTATTGGGAATTAGTTCACTATGGTTGTTAAGACCTGCGTTGACTCTATCCAGTGCTCCTATAACAACTAGTAATATTCACTTAACATTGGCTGAAATTGAATCACCAACGATTGACAGTAATCGTGTTAAATCTATTTCTTTAATGTCATGAGGACAAATATCACCAATGGATATTTGCAGTTCACTGCAACTTTTGTTGCAGTCTACCAAAGAAAGATTTGAGTCAGCTCAATCCTGTAGACATTGGAATGTCCAAAAGCGTTTACCATACTAGTTTAATAATTGACCGTTTATTCAGAAATTCATAGAAGCTTATTGTTGGCTATCAAGGGAAATTCTAGTTTCAGAAATTCATATATATTTGAAGTACCGTGGTTACCGTCAGTCCTCTTAGGATCTAAAGCTTGCACATATGTTAAATTACAACGACGAAGAATTGCGCCATTAGATTTATTTACTCATGATTTTATCAATGGATGTCGTTTAGATAAAATGAAGCATTTTATCGAACGACATCGAGGCTTAGAAATTGAAAGAAATTTGGATTGAAGTATTTTGAAAGTAGAAATTGATTGTGATGACAATAAGAATCGAAACTTATTAATTCACTTATCAATGCGTGAAAGTGAATTTCAATAAAGATTCGTATTCGGGCCCAGGTACACTCAAGCACATGAAAATAGCATTTCTAAAGTAGAAAGGGCACAGAATTCGATATTAACGTTGAATTTTGACGAAGGAGTCATTTCAAGGTAAAAGAAGAGATATTGGATCAAGTAATCAAATCGATAAAGATATTAAAATATATAATTAAAGATGTTATTGTATGAGAAGGCAGTGGAAATTTCTCGGCCTGCTCACGTACAGATTAAATAGAAATTCTGATGTTTGTTCATTCAGTCAGATTTTGGTGATTGAGTCTAGCCGAGAACTTTTCAGCATTACCTCAAAATAATAATGACAACAAAACAAAAACAACTATGTTCTCGGAATATTTCCACCCACTCCACGTGACGTTAAATAATTGTTAAAATCGTTCGATCTATAAAAATAGCCGAGAGCTTTCAGTGCGATCAATATCTGATCAATACGAAGATAACTTTGATCTGGCTTGCCCGCCATTCACACCTTGCGGTCGAGTGTTCAACTTCAAAGTGAAAATGCTGGCAAAGCAAACACATTTAGAAAAAAAAAAATGTTGAAACAATGCTAATTATTTTTAAAGGGAATTTCTGCACCAAGTACGACGACTTCCCCTCTCACATATAACGACATTCATCAGATTGATTATGAAGATGGAAGTGGCTTATTTTAAATAGAAATTGAATAAATGCTAATTGCATTTTACTGTTGATTTCAGGACACACTTTCATCTCTCACTCTCTTTCGCTCTCTCTCACTCTCTTTATATATATATATATATATATATATATATAGATAGA
Source organism: Acanthosepion esculentum (assembly GCA_964036315.1). Taxonomy (NCBI): domain Eukaryota; kingdom Metazoa; phylum Mollusca; class Cephalopoda; order Sepiida; family Sepiidae; genus Acanthosepion; species Acanthosepion esculentum. The sequence continues at coordinate 39,566,830 of OZ038501.1, forward strand.
TAGATAGATAGATAGAGAGAGAGAGAGAGAGAGAGAGAGAGATGATAAATATTTTTGTTTTTTTGTTTGTGGGTTTTACACAATGAAGAAGCAAAATTATGATAGTAGACATCTATATCAGACAGTAGACACACACACATATATATATGTGTGTTTGTGTGTGTGTGTGTGTGTGCATGCGTGTGTGTTTGTGTGTATATATATATATATATATATATATATATATATATATATATATATAGATATATATATATATATATATATATATATATATATATATATATGACAGAGAACAGAGTCGGGGAAACACACACACACATATACACACACGTATATTTTTTTAATTGAAATTGGAGTGGATCTGAGTAGCGAAATTAGATCAAAGCATTTTTGTTTACTGATGGGAAATCTGATCCAGGGCAGGAGTTCTACCCATCTGGAATTGAGTCATTAGAAAGACAATAGAAATGGTCGAAATAATTTTTATCGGTTAAAATTATAAATAGAACTTAGTAAGCTATGAGGAACTTTGAAATTCACATGATTTTTGTTGAAAGAAGCCAGAACCCGTGGTAATCGCGTGCGAAGTAGTAAGGCCAAGGGTCGATTATGATCAGCCAGATTTATCTATATAAACGCGTAGTTATGCGGAAAAAAGTGGTAGTTTTTGGCTCGTCTGTCTTCGAGTGCAGTCGAGCTGGGTGGAGAGATGTCGGAGATTGAAAGTGAGCAGAGTTGAATTGAAGGCTCGAAGAAGTACGAAAGTGGCGTCAGAGATTGGAACAAAACGCCCGCTAACATGTTCTGTTGATATAAGAACGAAGAAGCGAATTACTCCTCCAACATCTAAGACTACTACTGCTACTATTATTACTACCACTGGGAACGGAAACGTCGAACAAGCCACCCCTCTCCTTTAACGAAATTACACGAAGTATTTTCTTTTGTTTTGTTAATCATCGTTCATATACGAGAGACTGGAGATAATTCTTGGAGAGGAAGTAGAGAGAATTTGGCCCGAGCAAGACGAATTATTCTCTCCATCTCCATGCAGACGGAAGAGGCAGACGGAAGAGGCAGACGGAAGAGGCAGACGGAAGAGAGAGACAGTGGAGAGTCGAGTTGGAGACTCGAAGGGGAGAAGAAGTGACGTCAGAGATTGGGACGAAGCGTCCGATAACATGTACTGTTGATATAAGTACCGCTGCTTCTGCTACCACGAAGATTACTACTACTGTTATTACTCCCGAGGAGGAACGCAACTATAAACTTTAAAGCCGCACACAGAAATCTTTCTCTCCATCTCAAGAGTCGTATATCTTTCTGAGACGATGTAACAAGTTAATCACAACTCTCTCTCTCTCTCTCTCTCTCTCTCTCTCTCTCTCTCTCTCTCTCTCTCTCTCTCTCTCTCTCTCTAATCCAATGTATGAGTTTTACGTCAATTACTTTTCTTTTATGTCATCCGTTTCTTTTCTATACTATTCTTTTCTGCTATATAAAAGACATTAACAATTCAACCATTGAATAGTTGTTTGTCCGGCTTTCTGCAGATATTTTTTTTTTTGGGTGCATTCTAAATTTCTTAGCACAGACTCTCCAGCCGTGTCTACATCTTCAGTCGACCGTGAATGGATGAACATCACTTCTGCTTTCTGGATCAAACCAATCACAACGTGGACAGGAAGCAGAATTAAACCAGTGGCCCGGTCGAATGATCTACGGACGCTCAGGGGACCTACGGCCACTCCCTTAAGTTCGGTTAAGCCCGAGTAGACACCTCAACCCAGAGAGTAAGACGTCGGAGGTTGAGAGGCTGGGGCGAAAGTGTTATATATATATATATATATATATATAGAGAGAGAGAGAGAGAGAGAGAGAGAGGGAGGGAGGGAGGGAGGGAGGGAGAGAGAAAGAATGAAAGAAAACAACAAATTAGTATCTATAACAAACATTTAATTTGAAATTCGTAAAACGCAGAATAATTTCATATATCTCCGACTATATTATTCTATTTGTAGTTTCTCTCTATAAAACCTTATTTTTGTCAGTTTTTCAAACATTCCTTCGCTTTACATTGAAGCCGTTTACAGTTGTTTTTCGCCTTCTATACGTGTTATCATTATTATTATTATTTGCATGCTTATGTAACTTTTTGAAACCTGTTTGCGTCTTCTGAAAATCGTCTGTGTGTGCACGTGTAGTTATTAGACATTATTGAACAAGTAAAGTATTTTTAGTGTATGTGCGTGTATACTTAAGAACATGTGCCCCTGACCACGCGCTACTATTCCTTACACACAAACTACTATTAGAAATGCTCTTTGCTCTCGGTAAATATCTTAATAACATACAAATAGAGCGATATATTCCGTTGAGTAATCAGTTGGAAGAAAACTGTCGTCCTTCTCCAAACTGCACCCCATCAAGAGTATCCACCCACTTTCCGTATCTATCGGTTCGACAAATCTGTAGGTGGTTCACCTTTACATAATTGGAATTTGTCATATCCTAATGATGCCAAAGCAGAAAAAGTGCTTAACAATATACTAGCCAAAGCCGATCAACCGTTTTAATGACTTCGGAAGGACGCTAAAATAAAGATCTATAAATCTGCCGTGCTACCCACCTTTCTTAATGGTGATGAGTCTTAGCTCATATATCAGCTCCATCTGCGTTTCCTCACAAATGATACTACCTACCTTACTAGGTAGTGTGATGTATCTGTTTTATCTAGTTAATTGTTGTTAATGTTATTAACTTTTTTGTAGTCGTATATTCTGTATGCCTTTCTCTTAGTATTGTGAATGAAGTAATAAGGATGTTGGTTTTTTTTTCAAGTGTTTTCTTTGCATATTACTTCTTTGGGTAACGATTGGGGCTGCAGACTCCTAGAATTTCTTAAATAGAATCTTATAATTATTCCCAATTTGATCTTGTTACAGTGGTGAGACTAAAAACAACACCTTTCTATGCTAGATATGCTGCACAGAAATAATAACGAAAATAAAACTACCAACAAGAATGACTTGGTCAATTTTTATTCCTACCATTGTAACAAGATCAACTCAGGAATAATTATAGGATTCTAATTAAATGTCGAATTCGTCGCATTATCAAAGATGTTAACTTGTAAAAGAACTCTATCAAGATTAAATGTTATGTCTTTAGTCCGGCCAAGGAATGGTCTCATGTATCTCGTTACTGTCCAGATATTAATCACTTTTATCAGATTAATGCAATTCACTTTCACTTATTTTCGTATGCTTCTAAGATATTCCTTTCCGATTTTCTTTTAATTTTTTCTAGCTTCATGGTGTCAACTTATAGTACTCTTCGCTACTTATAGTTGTACTCTACAGTTATGTCCCAATTGTCTTGTTATCCAAGATGTTAATTCCACTTAGGACACAGTTTATCAATTTGTGCATATTTCTCTTTCCTAAATGTCAGTCTAATGGTGTTACTGAAGCTTTTAACTTTAATGATCAGTATTTCCAGTTGATTCTTGTTTTTTGCATTTAAATTTTATGACATCTATTTACATGAGATGGCTTAATTTTCTCATTGTTTTGAATAATTTTAATTCTTTGTAGTTTTCGTAGTATCATAGATACGAAAACTAGTAGTAGTGTTAGAAAGTCCGCTTGAAAAACCCTTCTTTTGGTACTTACCTGTTCTAAAAGATTTTACCCCCGACGATTAAGTTTACTTTTCAATTTTCATGGTATTAGCTATAAATTCCACCACCGATTCCTTAATCTTGAATATTCCGAGGTATTTGAGTATCCATCTATGAGGAATCATGTTGGTCAATCTATCCTGTTGTAAGATGTTTTTGTTCTTGATCTTACTCTCCTCATGATAATCTAGTCAATGTAAAGCAGGACATTCGCTGTTTTCGTCCTTCGCTTGTCTTCTGCTAGTAGTTTTCTGTTTTCATGGAGTAGTATATCTTTCTCACATCTGTCTACTCAAAAGTTTCCAGAACAATGATAGGCGCGTGATCGATGTGAAGTTGTTCGCTTGCGTTCTTTATTCAGTGTCATTTTGTATGAGATCCACTTCACCTTTCTTTAGGCTGTTTTTAAGCTTTTGGAACAGTCGTGTAGCATGATGAAATCAATATCTGTAGATCATATCGGGTCCTGACTGCCTGCATATTAATAAATTTGTTCGTGTCACCTTATGTATGATAAAGGGTAATGTTTACCGCGTTCCCACCAAATACATTGACCATACAGTCATAAATATCTGGATGGCAATGGATCGTTTGTTCATGTCTCCCAATATATCGATAGTATATATAACAATTTCTATATTCCGACATACCACGAAAATAATTGCATGAAAAATGTTATGCATGAATCCACTTATGGTTCAAATTGGACTTTATAAAATGGAAAGAAACAATGTTACTATTTGACAAATTTGAAATCGATATGCCAATATTAGTATTTAGCCATTGAAAAGTTAATGTGGCACTTTCCATTGGTAGATTATTTGTAAAATGGCAAAGAGTATATGAAAAAAAGAGATTGAATAGAAAAACAAGTGAACAGTTTTCAAATGAATAATTGTGAGTTAAGTTCTTGAAAATTCACGAAATTTTTTATTAGTAGGTATTAATATGTATTTAAAATAATATTCTGGTATTTAAAGCTGGTAACAATATAATTAATTTTGTTTAATTAATTTTGTCACAAAACGTCCTCAGTGAAGCAAAAATAAATATTAACGGATTTTGTTAAGCGTCTTGACATTGCCAGTTTGAATGAAATGCCTTCTTCAATTTCCCAAAATGTGGTAATGATCTTTAATTGAAAGGCATCAATGTTTTAATGGTTGCAATTGTGTGCACGAATATTTTACAAGCATTAGCAATCTAATTACTGGTTAAGAAACATTTTATATCTTTATAAATGAACACAAAAGAAAGTCGTATAACGAGTTACTGAATCCATATAAGCGGTTGGAATTAAGGAATTTGCTTAAATTTTGCAATTGAAATTGACGGAATATATGAAACGATTATTATATCAAACAGGAAAAATGAACAGACGACGAAAAGAAACAAGAAAAGGCGAAAGGTAATAAAGAATTGAAAAGAAACGCCTAAAATTTTCATGAGGCAAAAAGTTACAAACGAAAAAAACAGTTGAGAAAGAGTAAAAAATACAACTATTTCAATTTTTAGACTTTTTTTAATAATTAAAGTAATAACAATGAATCGGTTCTTGTTCGTTTGAAGTAAAGTCAATAAAACAAGTCATCAGCTTGTTTTATTGACTGCTTTTAAAGCGAAATCAGTGAAATGTAAAATAGAAACAAGAAAAGAACAATGGCGACCAGGAGAGTAGGAGAAAAGAAACAGACGATAACGTATAAATAAATGGGAGGAAAAAGAGAGAGAAGAAAAAGTGGCTTAAAAAAGGAAAAAATGAATAAGAGATAAAAGAAAGAAGGTCAATAGAAACAAATGAAATGGAAAAGAATGAAAAGTCAACGGAGGCGTTTATGAAGACGCATGAAAATATAAATGAAAAAATAAATAAATTGTAAAATAGTAAAGGATGTGTCGTAAAAAGAAAGAAAAAAATTATTTTAAAAAAAGAGAGAGTAATGAGAAAAGGTAAGATTGAAGAATAATTTGAGAAGAAAGAAAAATGAAAAGAGGAATCAAATAGTATGGAAATAAGGAAAAAAGGAAGCGAAAAAGAAAAACGAGCAGACAGATTAACGAAAAGAGAAAAACACGAGAGAATATGAAGTGCAGAAGAGAAAAGTATAGGCAGGAAAAAGAAAGATAAATAAAATCCAATGGAAAGAGAAAGAAAAAAAACTGAAGAAGAATAAGAGAAGAATAAAAAAAGAGAAAGGAAGGAATGTAAGGAAAACAAGACATTAATGTTTTACTAAAAACAGAAGAAATTATAAAGGTAAACGGGGAAAAGAAGGAAGAGGAACGAAAGAAAGAAAAGAGAGACAGGAAAAAAGAATTTAAAGAAAGAAAGAAAGAAAGAAATGAAAAATAACGTTAGGTAGAAGCAAAAAAGTCAAATCAGAGGAAAAGAAAGAATAGCAGAAAGAAATTAAAAAGAAGGAAAAAGAGTAAAAAAAGTCGTCATAAAAATAAAGTCAAAAAAGAAAAAGAAATAAATAATTGAAATCAAAGGAGTGAAAGAAGGAATGAAGGAAGTGAGAAAAGAAGAAAAATGAAAATAAATTTAAATGAAAAGTTGGAAATCAAAAGAAAAAGAGGCAAATAGCAAAAAGATAAAAGGAAATAAAAATATTTGCGTTGAAATAAAAACGTAGGAGAAGAGAGAAAAAAAATCACACAACCCAAACTGTAAAAATGGAAATGTTGAAGATGAAAAAAGAAAATGTGACAGGAATAGAAAAGACCCGAAAATATCCGATTTTTATGAGATGCCACTTAAGCAAGAAATAAGATAATTCATTTCAAAGGATCATTTAATGAACCATTTTCCATATGGCTGTTTCCGAACGGATCAAGAAAGTAACGAATATATATTTCTATAATCTTCACAGCGATAGTCTTCATTTTCTATAATAAATATATTATCAAATAATATGTACATTGATGTATATTTAACGTGATCTATCAGTGTGTAGACAACTTTAGCACAAGGCTACATTTACACCAAACAAGGCATGAACTCATTAACAACCTCTTGCGATGAGCCTACGGTTAGCTCGCGTATCATCGTTTGAAATTTAAGGATTCCCATCCGTTATCTTTTATTAATTTCTAACAAGCCTGGATCGGAATTACTATTGGACTGGAAAAGAAGTTTTTCAATGGGTGGCATTTGAACACGTGATTTTGCTTCACACTTGACTGAAATTCTGAAAGTTGACGTTTCACGAATCGTACCATATGATCCATGTGGGAATTATGAATTTTAAATGTTTTTTTTTTTTACTTTAAAAGTAAAAATGGTGGAAAACGAGATGCCTTTCCACCATTGTGGTTAAATAAATTTATGTACAAATGTAAAAATATTGTCATAAAAATTAACTGAAGAAATGCTGCCAACTTTATTTCTAACCCAGTATAAAGGCATATTTACTACACTCGTTAGCGTGCTTGTGTGTGTGTGTGTGTGTGTGTGTGTGTGTGTGTGTGTGTGTGTGTGTGTGTGTGTCTGTGTGCGCGCGCGCGTGCGTGCATGCGCGTGCGAGGAAGAGAGATAGAAATGAATGGGAAAGAAGAATAAAGAGGAAATGTGGAACCCAATTTCCCCGTTGAATATGCGCAATAATTCTACAAAAGCAGATATTTATTAAATTTAGTCCCGTGTAGCAAGCTATCACCAAATAGGAACACTCAGTGAGAATCGAATTCATTTACAATGGTTCGTATTCTTTCTTATCAACCATAAGTTTGCAATTAAACATGTTTCCATTGGGAACATCTTCTGTATTGAAATGATTAGAGGATGAGTGTCGCAAACGAGATCGAACGAGTTTGGCGACTCGATGAATGCTCTTAACATAAGGTTATGATTCACGCCAACAAATATTGACTATAGTGTAGTGTGTGGATCACGCAAGACATGACCAACAAGTTTGTTCCATAGACTTGCTTTGCGCTAAAAGTTGTACTCTCACCAATAGCCATTGCTCATATTCTAACGTAAATTATTTTATTGAATTGACGACGCCTCCCTCTTTCGACTGATTATCATGAGAACTAAAGAGTCTTCCTCCAACCATACTTTGCCATTACGCCAATACGCACACTCATGCACACACGCACACCTTCACACACATACTCACTCACGCGCACGCGCGCACGCACACACACACACACACACAGAAAGAGGGACTCTTGATGCCGGTGTAATTAACGTTCGAAATATTATTATTATTCCAAATACAATATAAACTTTGTTTATCCTGGAAGAATAAAGAACAAGATATAAAATGGTAATGTATGAGATATTACATTGTTATGATAACATGAGTCATTACTCGACGCAACTTGAAGCAAACAAGACTTGTGTTAACAGAATAACAACAGGGACCAAGTTGCTAAGAAAATACTTTTTATTATTTTTATTTTATGTTAGCATTCTTTGGACCTTTTCTTTTTTTTTTTACTTTTAATGATTAAAATAGCGTAATTCTTACGTTATCAACTTCATCTCAACAGGTTAGTTTTCCTTCCATATTTTCTTAGTCAAACGAAGCACTGAGTTCTTCCTGATTACCTCCGACTGCCCTAAATGCATCTCGCCTGGCGTATAACTAAGTCGCATTACGTAATTTTCCGATTATTTGAAATTCTGACAAATACTTTATGAACAATATAACCTTTTGTAGCCAAGCCAAGCTACTGAATAGGTTACTATAGTCATTTTTAAGACAAACATTTCAAGTAATATTGGAGCCGTCATTTTAAATCATTATTATGCCTAGATTTCTTTGTGCGTTGTAAAATACATCATTCCACTATAAAATATAAAACTCTGTCTTTACCTCTATCTTTCTCTCTCTCTCTTTCTCTACTCTCTTTCTGTCTGTCTGTCTGTCACTCTCTCTCTCTCTCTCTCTCGCTATATATATATATATATATATATATATATATAGATACGTGTGTGTGTGTGTGTGTGTGTGTGTGTATCTACCAAAACCCTCTTGGTAGACATCTTAGGAAGTTTGAAGAAAAATATTAAAAATTACCGGGGAAAGTGTGTTGTAGCTAGGTTGCCCTAACACTGGGCTTGATGCGCGGCTGGGAATGTTAGCGCTTCTCGGAGCTGGGGGCGGAAATTGTCGTACAGCTAGTTTGGGAACACTCACACTGAACAGTTGTGGCCAGGCGACCAGACATACCAATTTGCGGTCGTGATCGGAGTCGAACAGTCATAAATTGCATAGGTCGACGACGACCTGTATTATATATATATATATATATATATATATATATATATATATATATATATATATATATAAAAGTGGACATGGAAGTCAGCACTTAGGGGCGACAGTCTGTTTCATGCTAGTGCAATCGTCAGGCCTAGCATGAAACAGACTGTCGCCCCTAAGTGCTGACTTCCATGTCCACTTTTATATTTACACACGCTCTATCTCTGATATTGAGCACTTTATCCCATAAATATAGCACACTTTAAGACTATATTTCTTCATTCATATATATATATATATATATATATATATATATAGAACATGTTTGACACGCATTGAGAACGACAGACAAGGTGATTTTATTTTAAAAAGTTTAAAACCTCTAACCTTATAGTTAAAAATAATAATTCACTTCCTAGAACAAAATTAAATAGGGCAAATATTATTTACGAATTTATATGCTCATTAAGGAATTTTATTCCCGATCAATCAAAATTCGTAAATAATTATATAGGCCACACTACAATATGTTTGACACGCAGAGTCACTCTACACCTTTCTGACCATAGCTCAATTAGATCTCATTTAAATATTCATGGTGACCTATTCGGAACATACTTGTTAACAACACTAATAGACTTTGCATCTACATGCAAAAAATAAAAGGCTAAAAATAATGGAAGCCTTATTAATAAAAAGAAAAAAAACAACACTTAATAATATTAACTTTGAACATGGATATGATAACTTGACCGTGTTTTGAAAAATGAAAACATTTTATAAAACATACATACAACAAACTATTTCTTATTTTAACAGTTAAAATATAATCCTTGAAAATGGCTAATTGTATAACCGAAAGCGCTCGGATAAAAAGAACATTCGGACAGTTTTTATATAATTTATCATCCGAAAAGAAAAAATTATTAGATCGCATGAGAAATTGTATAAAAACTAAATAAAAGCACCTATATATATATATATATATATATATATATATATATATATATATATATATATATATATATATATACGAAGAGATAATTAATCTACTTAGAAAAATCCAAAACATCAGTTGAAGATCCTATCCAACGCTTAACACAATTTACAGAGAACGGAGACCAATCTCTCTTAAGCTCTTTAACGATTATGGTTAGCTGGCCACTGCTACCGTGCAAAATCGTCTCATCCTTGCTCTTATGACATCCTTCTGGAAGTGTCTACTCACGAAAATTGATTTTCCTAGACACCATAGCTCGGGACTCAGGATTGGACTTTGGGGATCAAAGCAATACAGGATTGAACAGTGTCGAAAGGGATTGCCAATGGTGTTCCGACCAAACGTAGGGAGGTCAATGGATGATCATGATGATGAGTGTATGCTATGTTTATAGGTGAAAGTACTTTGTATTAGGGATACATCGACAGAAAATATAAACGTTGACACAGAAGTCAACACTGAGCAGCGACAGTCTGTTTTATACTTGAACGCAAACTCCAAGCATATATATATATATATATATATATATATATATATATATATATATATATCAACCTTTTCATTCTGACTGTATACGACTAGAGAGTTAACTCAAAAGAGTTATCTCCCCTATATCTCTATGTAAAGCGTAATAAGAAGCAATCTACTCTCTTGGCTTGTATAAAAGATTCGGTTCAAAATTCCTATGAGGTACAAGATATTCGTGAAAAAAGCCGGGGAGTGTATCGGCCGAAACGTTGTGATTATAACAGTCAAGATGATATAGTAGTCAGAATGGAAAGGCATATCATAATAATTATTTATCTGAAATGTTTCTATATATCTATGTCCATTTTTACACATCATATAAATACAATAAAGAGAGGAAAGGTTGGCTGTCTCATCCACCGACCAGCGATACTTTCTAACGTGATTGCTATAGCAACTTTATATTCCAGGTTAGGTCAGTGAAAATCCAAAGCTTCACAATATCTGAAACTTCCATCCACAAAACGATCGTTTGTGTCGTACATATTTATGGAGGAAAAACAGGAAAATAATAAAATACGTCCTAAGTACTTATCGATTGATTTTTCCACTCTAG
>OZ038501.1:39582811-39640246 GCA_964036315.1 Acanthosepion esculentum
TGTGTTGAGTCCGAGGTCCTGTGGGAAGATGAATGGAAGCATTAACTCCGCCGTCACTAGTGATCCTTCCAAACAGCATGATGCTGACTGGATATATCATTCAAATTTTTCCGAATCCCCCGCACTCTCCTCAAACTGACACCCAAACACGCTGAAATGTTCATACTGGAGTTTCCGGCGCGAATGCCAAGCGGTACAGCATGTCTCTAAATTTCTGTCGGAGTGAATTGTGTCCTGGTGTTCTTTTTTCTCACAGTGTCCAACTGACCCGACTATACTGTGCAGTCGACAAAATCAAAAATACACAATGCACATGCGCGAAATTAAAAATATAAAATGTCGACAATTTACCCATCACATCCTCTCTCTCTCCTTCTCTCTTTCTCTCTCTATACACACACACACACGCACGCACGCACACACACACACACACACACACACACACACACACATATATATGTGTATATATATATATATATATATTTATATATATATATATATATATATATATATATAATTAAATAAACTGAACGAACTTTTTACATTACCCAATATAATGTACATGTATTCAAGTAACATGCTAAGCAAGGCTTCATATTACGAACTATGGAACTCCTATTTATCCATACACCTTCATAAACAAGCAAATAATTATGAGGGTATATATGCGGCCATAAAAACAATCCCGAAAGTACATACAAAATGTTCTATACGTCACATAATAATCGGAGTGAATGAAAATAAAATATTTAACAAAAATGGAAAATTTACTTTAATAAAGAAAATAGAAAACATATTTGCCATTTGAGGAAATAAAGATTTACCCTATTTTGTTCGTGCGCGCTATTTTTAAAAAAATATTTTTTTAATTTAATTTCGTAAAACATATTTTTAAATTATTTTCTTAAAACATATTTTTTAAATTACTTAAAAATAACTTTTAAAATAATTTCTTAAAAATTAATTTTTCACTTTAATATCCCAAAATTAAGGAAAAGTATCGGAAAAATTATTTAATTTATTTCTGAGTTGTGTTTCTGATATTTGTCTCTATAAAAGACCAGATACGACAAAATATTTGAAAGTAATTATGATTTAAAAAAAAGCAGAAACATAAGATTTAGCCCCACGTATTTTTAAAAAGTTTTTGTAACAATCATATTCCACTTGGTCAGAGGAACAGATTTAATAAACCTGGCACACAATGATTCCTTTGTTGATATTATACAATCGACCATTATCTGTAGTTTGTGTGTGTGTGGGGGGGGGGGGGTGAATAAAATGGATACATAGATATTCTCTTGTAAACACATGCGTAATTCATCATCAAGATGTCTAATGTGTTTGTAATTAAGCATGTTTGTGATGTTTAAAGCGAGGCTGACAAGTCAGACCCACTGCTCACGAAAGAAAAAAAGCAAGGCGGATTTTTCTTCTCTTCTCTTCCTCTAGTATCGAAATATAATATCTTGCAAACTGTACACCATTTTAATTCTCTTTTGCGGACAGGGATATCAAAAGTGAATTCTGAATGAATTCCCCTCGTTTTTAGCTGCAGAAGACCTTCATCATGTAATTAAAAACAATCGTCAAAAGGATTTTTCTGCAACAAAATACGGTAGTGTTTATCGTCTATATTTAAGCCATATTCCGCGGATACGATCTTTGACATCTGCCATGTGTCCGTGAATTTCGATTAGCGCTCTTCATTTACCAAATTCTATCACTGATAGTACTCATGACTAATGAACAATTTTTCTTACTCAAGACCGTAACCCAGCGAATCGACACTGAGTACATTGGAGTAGGAAGTTATATGCTACAAAATATATATTTAAACACGTTTTTCATATATATCAAACATAATAAAAACAAAGTTTTATCGTCAAAATCTTTATTATTATTAAGAAGAGGAAAGACTAGAGGAGTTTTTTATTATTAAATTACATTTTAATTATTTTTAGAACGTTCTAAATTTTGCTTAAAAATCGCGGTGGCCAAAGATTTTTAAGCAAAATATAGGAAATTTTAGCGATTGATTTGGAAATTCTTGAAAAAATCAAATAATTATCGGATTTTAATGAAACTTTCGGGACTTATCCACAAATGAATGAAATTATTTTCGAAGTGATTTTGTTTTTTTTATTTGTTTTTTTAAATTTTAGTAAAAAAAAAAATGCATCTGTTATCCCCACTTATTTAATTAGAAAAGCTTTTAATTGCTTTTTTGAATAAGATATATTATGGACACTATTGTCTTAAGATTTTTTTTTCGTTGAATAATGAATTTTCAAAAGAATTGTCTTCATTTTTAAACATTTTAATTAGAATAATTTATAAAATTTTAAATCTTATAAATTTCTGCATTACTTTACTAATCATGAATGGAAAATCTTACTACAATTCAGCGACCACCAGTATTTTAAAAAGAACTTTGATTTTTTAAAAATTCTGAATGTTTTGTGCGTGTGTGTGTGTGTTTAAAGTGCCGACTTTTGTAAATACGGACGTCTATACACGACATTATCAGAAAATAAGTGTGATCAGATTAGTAAAATTAAAACCAGAATACCTAAAATTTAATAAAACATTAGATTACAAAGAATATTTTTACTGGGTAATTAAAAAATTATACAAAAAGACGCTCACGTTATATTCCTCATGTAAATTTTATAGATATAGCCAACGTAAAAAAAATTAGATAAACTTCGGTCTGTCATTCAAGTTGTCAGCCTGACAACACCTAAAATAAACAGTTACCTCCATGTTAAAATACATTTCTGCGATATTTTAAACTTAAAGTAATATTTGTTTCAAATCAGATTAATTAAAATTTAAATCAGCTAATATTCCTCAAATAAATTTTCAGAAAAGTATATTTTATTTTTTGAAGATTTTTTTAATGAAAAGAAATCCATTGCGATGACGGAAAGCTAAAAATGACAGTAAAATCAAACATGTTATTGATTTCATAACGACAACTCTTTCCAATCAATTTAAGTTAGTTTTGAAATACAGCAAAGTATTTTGCTTATTGAAAATATTAAATTTAATCGTGAAGCTTGATTTAATTTAAATCAATATTTAAGGTTGAAATTAAAATAAAATAAAAGGCCCAAGAAAGATTTTTCATTTTTTAAAATTCTTTTTAAACCTTAGGTATATATATATATATATATATATATATATATATATATATATATATATATATATATATATATATATATATATGTATATATATATATATATATATATATAAAGTCCTGAAGGATGAAACGCGTCACAAGCAAACTTATCCACTTCGTCATAAAATTTCCCATATATATATATATATATATATATAGATAGATAGATAGATAGATAGATAGATAGATAGATAACAAACTGGTATCTATAACAAAGATATTAAATTTCAAATACATAAAATGCAGAATAATTTCATATATCTCTGACCATATTTTCCTATTTCTGGCTTTTCTCTATAAAACCTTGTTTCTGTCAGATTTTCAAGCATTTCTTCGCTTTACATTTAACCTGATTACAGCTGTTTTTCGCCTTCTGTATGTGTTATTATTATTTGAATGCTTATGTAAGTTTTTTGAAATCTGTTTGCGTCTTCTGAAAATCGTTCTACTGGTCAAAGTTACAAGTTTAAATGGCCATTCTAAATTATCTAATAAAACGCCTCTCTACATACCTAAGTAAGGAATTTCGGACAGAATTATTTCCCTAAGAATATGTACGACGTGGGCGCTGTAAAATATGTGTAATAGAGAATATAAAATATATATGCTTAATCGGTTGAAAACAAAATATTTGATATTAAATAAAAACTAAAACAACTTCAGTAAACTCAGTAAAAGTTTTTAAAAACATATTACAAATTTAATAATACGCTGAATTACGCTAATCCTTGAAATTCGTGTATTTTTAAAAGAGTGTCTGTTTTATTCTGCTATTGTTATGGCATGTGAACAAAATTAGTTATGGTATCGAGTGAACATTTCTTTGTATTTAGGTACTTCGGTTTTACAGCATAACTTACGAAGACGCTCGTTGAGAAAATGTTAGAAAATTACCTATAAATTTTAAATTTTTTTATCGGTATCTTTCTTATTTTCTGATAATGTTGTGTATGGACATCCGTATTTACAAAAATCGATATGTTTATATACACAAAACAAATATCAAAATTCTTTTTAAAATACTGTGGTCGTGGAATTGTAGTGTTTTTTTTATATATATATATCTGATTAATAAATAGTTTTTTTTTATAATTTTTAAATCAATTCACCCCAATCAAGGCAGAAATGCCACTAGTACGCAAGGGGTTACAGAGAGTGAAAGTGAGAGAAAAGACTGAGTATTGGGAGGATTTAGGAAAGGACAAAAGGGATTGAAGATGACAAGCGACTGACGATGCATTTATCTTTTTGAAGATTGTAGTCATCAGAGAAGCAAGAAAACGGAATTGCGTTCCACAGGCGGGAAGTACGAGAAAAAGAAACTGTTGGAGTCAAAGTGGCGGTTGCATTTAGCTATTTCAACTGTAAACGGGTGGGGCCTACATGCCAATCTAGTAACACGATTAAATTCATGTAGTCGGAGCACCAGAGAAAAAAGCTCGTCAGATCAGTTGCCATGAAAATATCTGTAGAAAAGATAGAAAGAAGCCACGCGACGTCGATGAAAAAGTGACTGATGTCGAGATGCCAAGTCAGCATCGATTACATTGCAGATCCTTCTTTGGAATTTATCAAGAAACTAGAGATGAATAGTAGAGGTACCAAACCAGATATGACAGCAGTATTCAATGCACGGACCAGTCGTAGATGTGTAAATGTGCAAAATAGGCTCTAACGAGAAAAATTTTCTGGCACGACACAGTGAGCCAACTTTCCTTGCAGTTAGTGCATTGATTCGATGTAGTCGCTCCACTTCAAGTCAGTTGAAAACGTGAGGCCATGAAAACGCATTGATAAAGATCATTGATAAAGATCATTGATAAAGATCAGAAACAGCGTAGGACCCAAGATAGAGCATTAAAGGAAGACCCGCGTTCGTATAATAGGATCTGAAAGCGGGCTCATTATTCAAAAATATCTTCATTTCGCGATTTGATAGGAACGATTGGATTAAAGCAAACAAACGTCCTGTAGTAACGTAGTCCTGGAGGTTAGGTAGAAGACTAACCTTCGAGATATTCAGAGCCATTATAATCATGATATACCTATTCAGTGATGGCCGTTAACACATCAGAAATGGACATGTCGAAACGGAAGCCATATTGTTTGTTTGGATGCCAGCAAGGTCAGTGACAGAGTGATTAAACCACCTGTCATGGTCTGCATTAAAGTCACCGAACACAGATATATTTGCAAAAAGATGTAGAGAGTTGTCCTTGTCTATATTATTAGAAATACTATCTAGCACGCTACAGTCATGAGAGAAAGGGGAACAGTAGAGAAAGAAGAGATAGCTGACTGAATTTAGTAGAGAGAGACGGAGTCACATGTAAGTATTGTCAGGAGATTCAAGAGAGAGTTCCCTAGCCAGCAGGAGATGTTCGCGACATAAATTTCCCAGGCCATGCATGTAGACATTAGAGTTCTTCCTAAAGAGAGGAAGATAAACTTCTTTTATGTACCGTGTCCCTTTAGGACGTAGGCGATCATGGCCATCTACATCCTCCTGTCACTTGTAGCTCTTAATAAGTTTTGTCTTCGTTATTTCTCACAGAACCTGTCTGCCATCCATTTGCTGAAGCCCATTAAGTATGTTACGCGTTGTTTTCCCCTGTCTCTCTTTCCCTCTATCCGACCTGGAGAATCAAATTTTCCAAGCCTTCCTTCCTCATTACGTGTCCCAGAAATTTCAACTGCGTTTTCCTGATGTTACGTATAAGTTTCCTACCTGTTTCAATTCTCTCCAAAACATCGTCTTTGCTCACATGTTCGGCCCATGGTATCGTTAGCATCCTTCTGTAGAACTACATTTCTGTTGATTCGAGTCTCCTTTTCATCTCTGGGGAGACTTCCAGCATTCACTGCCATACAGGAGGACAAATATCACGTAACAGTTCAGTACTCTTTTCTTTGTTTCCAACGAAAATTTCCTTTCTCTTAGTACTCTGCTTAGCTTTTGGAATGCATCTTTGACTATCCCAATGCACCTTTGGATTTTAGTGTTGCATTTTCCGTCCTCTATTCCCAGATTTTCAAACTTCTGTATCTGTTTGATTTTAGTCTTCCCGAATGGAATTTGCATTTGGGGCTCATCTTTTTGCTGATGACCATGCATTCTGACTTATTGTAGTTTATACTGAGTCCTTTCTTCTCGCTCTCCTTCGCTACCTTCTGTACGAGGTTTTGTAGCTTCCTTTCCGTGTCTGCTATCACCACTGTTTCATCTGCATATCTGATATCGTGGCCACCAGTAATGAATCCTGGTAGGATTTCTAGTTCTTTCAGAATTGCCTCACTGTATAAGTTGAGTAAGTCCGATATGAAGATACATCCTTGTCTTACACCCCCTTTCTATTTTTGTATATCTGCTGAACTCATTTTTTTTTATCTGTATGCAGCAGGCAGTTTCTGCCTGATTCTGCTGCGCGCTCTATTCATCAGAGTTCGGATGATGAGTTTTGTTATGTGGCGTTCACTGGTTTCTTAGGCAGTGCTTTCTGCTTAGATTTTCCCGTTATATCACCATAGTTGAAGATTTCATTTATTATTTTTGTAATTTTGTTTCTGCCGAAATCATCTAAGGCTGCCAGCATCTCTATTACAATTCCCTCTGGCCCTGACGTTTTGTTTCTGTTCAATTTGGCCAGTGCAGCTTCCACTTCGGTTTTTAATATTTCCGGCCTGATCGGTATTTCTGTGTATTGCCGGCTGTTCTCTTTCGTCGTGGAAGAGATCTCCAATATATTCGTTCCAGCGCTGAAGAAATTTTTCTTTCTCTAATATGAGCGTTCCGTCCTTGGATTTTATGCAGCCAGTTGATGAGCATGTCTTTTGTCCTGTTAGTTCCCTTATTTGTTTATGCATATCTCCTTTACCTGTGATCCACATTCTCTTTATTTTTGCACATTTTTCGTTGAGCCATTCTTCTTTAACTTGTCGCTATTTGTTTCTTATTTCATTGTGTAGTTTTCTGTATTCCATTCCATGTTTTGGCATTGTTTCTGCAGCCTTTGCATCATGTCGAGAGCCTTATTTGTGATCCATTCTTCTTTTTTTCTTCTTTGTCTATTTTCCTTTGGGATGATGTCGTTTGCTGATGTCATTAAAGCTTCTCTTAGTGTGTCCTATTCCGTTTTGTCCTTTATATCTTCTTTTCACACTGTCCATATATTTTTCCTTCAGGTTTCAGTCAATCAGAAGTCTCTTGTATTGTAACTTGTGTGCTGCGTTAGGCTTCGTCAGTTTCCGTAGTTTCATTCTTAGTTTACATATAGCAGGTCGCTTTCGCAGTCGTCACCTGGATAGGTTTTGCGGTGAACAATTCATTCTTTTATTGATAGTTATGTAATCAGTTTGGTGTTTACTTTCTGTCCATAATCGTCTTGGGTGTTCTTGGAACTAGGTTTTAGCTATTACCTGGTTATTGGCCGTGCACTATTTCGACCCATTTTTCTCTCTGTTCGTTGCGGCTTCCTAGTCCGAATTTGCCGGCTATCTCCCCTTTCTTCTCCTTGCCTACTTCGATATTCAGGCCTCCCATGATAATTATAACTTCTTGTGATTTGCACCGAGCCTTGGCGTTGTCTAGCATGGAGTAGAAAGATTCGATTTCGTCTTCCGTAGTTTGTGCTGTCGGTGCATACACGGCAATAATATATCTGTTGAAAGGCTTTCCGTTCAGTTTAACTACAAGAATTCTTTCAGATAACGCATTTCTTGATGTCTTGATCTAGTATCAATCCAACTCCTTTTTCATTTTTTTTCTTCGCCTACATATATATTCCTGTGATTGTCACTAACAAAATCTAGTTTCACATCCACCTAAAATATTAACATTTAACCTACTCATCTCCTGTTTTACATTTTCCAACTGGCCACAGTGGTTTAATGTTCTAACGTTCCATGTCCATCAGGAATCGAGAAATCAGAGGAGGAGATTGCAGAGTTAAGATTAGTTTCGCAGTGAGCTAAGATATCCGGAAATTGTTAGAAGAGAAACAATTCCACACTGTAGAAGTTGGTACGAATACCACGAATATTGGATAAAGAATGGTTGAGAGGTTTCGGTGCTTTTTGTTGAAATGGTTTATTTCTATTTCGTTGCTTGTTTATCGTCATGGTGTGTTATTTCGGTAAGAAAAAGGCCAAGAGTAGTAGTTGCAGTCGGTCGTCTAATGTAACTTGGGAACTGGCGCGGGGAGCAGTATAGTGTAGCTTCGGGGTTACCCACCAGAGGTCCTTGCAGGGACACCCTTCCATGCGCGACATGGTACTGCACGAACCCCAATATTATGCGACTTTTGATCAGAGCAACCTCTCTAGACGCTAGGTAAGAGTTCGGTCTCCTAACTACGAGTCGGAGAGCAGCAACCGGAAACTACCAACCCGGTACACTCAGTATGAAGATACATTGCCACCATTTACACATATGACAAAAGATTCATGACAGCACCATTATTAAGGCCTCAGAAGAAAAGAACCGAGAACCGTTCCTAAACTGGAAACAGGAATGAGCCTCTGTTCAAGCAAAGGGGAGGTGTATGGACCGGGCGATAAGAAAGCCTATATACGCCTATTAATAAATAGAAGAAAAAGTTACTAAGTTTTAGTTAAAGTTAAAAATTAAAACAATTAAAAATGGCAGATACCTACTGCTGAACGATTACTTGACCGGTAAAAATTAATACTAAAGTTTAAAAGATTTAAAAGTTTATAAATTATTCTAATTAAAAATTTTTTAAAATGAAAACTACTCTTAAAAATAATCATGCATTATTTTCTTCTTACGACAATAGTGTCCTTAATATATTTTATTCATAAGTATAATTCAAAACTTTTTTCATGAAAACAAAAAGTCTTAGTTTTATTGCATTTTTTATTCATTTTATATGATTCAGGGCATAATTTTCTGCAACAGGAGGACCTGTTTGACCAAAATAACTGATGATTTAAATTCTCCGCGGGCTTTTAACAAATATAAACATTTTGCAATACAAAAAAGGAATTTCTCGAAATTTCATAAAAAATTAATGGGGGCGGGTAACAGATTAAAAAAAATAGAAAATGTTTCTAAAAAAAGAAACCTTTCAAAAATAATCTAATTAATTTCTGTCCTGAAAATTTTATTAAAATCCAACAATTATTTGATTTTTGAAAGAATTTCCAAATCAAATTTCCCGTACAAATACAATGTTCCGCTTTGACGCCAATAAAAAAAGAAAGATTTTTTAAGCAATATTTCCGTGGTTCTATAAAAAAATAATTTTTACATAAAAATCCTTTGATCTTTCCTCTTAATAATTACGCGAAAATTTTGACGTTAAAATTTTATTTTTTCTTTATGTATTTTTATTTTATAGGGATATCAAAATGTCACTATAAAAATGTCACTATGTAGCAACTTAATGTCTATTCATCTAAGTCATTTTTTCATCTCTTATAGAATTTATCATACGTACATCCTCTCGTCATGTATTTAACATATTGATATTAAATGATCTGAAGATCGCAATGAAGCGTAGAACTGACGACAGTGTTGATTCCCATGTCTACACTGTCTATATAAACTCTCTATCTCCGATACTGAACACTCTTCTCATACAAATATGTAATTAGAAGCAAATGTCATGGATTCTGTAATATGGTTATGCATTGTTTTCCTTTGTCCCTCTTCAGTCTGTCTTGAGAGTATCAAATTTTCCAAGCCCTTTTTTCTCATGATTGTGCCCTAGAAATTTTAACTGTCTCTCATTTATGTTTAGTATGAGTGTCGTTTATTTTTCTATTTTCTCTAAAACTTCATCGTTGCTTGCATGTTCGATCTATGGTATTCTCAACTTTCTTCTGTAGAACCCCATTTCTGTTGTTTCAAATCTTTTCGTCGTGTTAAGTGATTGTCTAGCATTAACTGCCATACAAGGAGACTGATATTCCGTAACAGCTCAGTACGCTCTTTTTTGCTTCTAACGAAATGTTTGTTTCTTAATACTTTGCTTAGCTTTTAGAATTCATTTTTGTTATCCCTCTGCGTCTTCGGATTTCAATGTCACACTTTCCGAACTCTGTTAAAACACTTCCCATTTATTAAAATTTTATACTTGTTTGATTTTGGTATCACCAATTTGTAATTTACATGTTCTGCTGCTCCTTTTGCTCACAACCATGCATTCTGTCTTCTTGCAATTAATGTTTTTCTTCTCACTTTCCTTCAGTACCTTTTCTCGGAATACTTGTAGTTTCCTTTCTGTACCTGTTATCAATACTGTGTCATCTGCATATCGTATGTTGCTAAGATTGTGACCACCAATAATGAATCCTGATAAGATTTCTATTTCTCGCAGAATCGTCTTACTGTATAGGTTGAATAAGTTCGGTGAGAAAAGCCATCCTTATCTACACCCCTTTCTATTTTAGTATATTTACTGAACTCATTTTTATCCATATACAGGCGGTATGCTGTTAGTATCGGTTTGGGATTATTTTAATATCCTTCCCAAATCTCAAGGTTACTTAGTAGTTCCAACAGTTTATATCAAACGCTTTTGCATAATCTATAGAACACAGGTACACCTCCTTCTGCATATCATTCTGAGATTTATCGCATTCTTTGTTCCATTGTCTTTAACGAACTCCTACTCTTCTTGTCCTATTTCCAGTCTGGTGCTGCGCGCCCTCTATTTAGCAAAATCCGGAAGATAAATTTTGTTACATGACCCATTAGGCTGATTGTCCAATGAAGTTCACATTCGTTTGTACTTGGCTTCTTAGGCAGTACTATGAAAATAGATCTACTTAGGTCTGCCGTTATATCAACACTGTTATATATTTCATTTAATATGTCTATATTTCTGAGATGAGGTATTATGTACAGTATTTACATTAGTCGGACTATTGTCCTCATCTTTGTCGCCATATTTGTCACAACGTTTCGGCCGTTGTACGCTCCGGCCTTCTTCAGGTGGTTGGAATTTCGAACTGAACCCTTTATTTCGATCACTGGGGTAGACTGTTCTAGTTCCACGAGCCATGTTTGATGGATGTCAGTTATCAGTTATCTCCTGCTAATTTACCCTCTGAAAGTTCTCCACTGCCTTAACCGGGTATTGAACTCACACTCTTTGAGTCTGTCACTGGATCTAACCAACGCCTTTATCCACTGTGCCATGTGTCCATGGTTATTCTTTCGGATGCTCGTGATTGTTGATGTTACTAAAGCTTCTCTTAATTTGTATCACTTCGAGTTTCCATCCTCATTTTGTTCATTGTATCTGCTTTAACACAGTCTATATATTTCTCTTTTGGGAGTCTGTTGTATTGCAATTTCAGTGCTGCCTTGACCATCTTCAATTTGCGTAGTCTCACTGTAAGTTTACATATCAGTGGAGGGTAGTAACTGCTGTAGTCGGCACTTGGCTATACTTTGCAGGGTAAAACTGCATTCCTGAACGTCTTATTGATAGTTATATAGTCAATTTAGTTTTTCGTTTCTCCTCCCCGAATTCTCCATATCCATATACGTCTTGGGTGTTCTTGAAACCAGTTGTTGGCTACTACCTGTTCATTTGCTATGTACCATTTCCTCCAATTCATGGCGAATACGTAGTCCGACTATTTCACCATCTCTCTCCTTGCCTACTTTGACATTCAGTTCTCCCGTGACGTTTGTAATTTTTTTGCGATTCACATTGAGGCTTGGCGTCGTCTAGCGTACAGTAAAACCTTTTAATTTCTTCTTTTGTACTTTGTGATCTCGGGACATATATAACTATGATGGATATGTTGAAAGACTTTCCTTTCAGTTTAACGACAATCATTTTGGGATAGTTAATAATATCCCAGAACACATTTCTTAATGTCCTGATCTAATATCAATCCAACTCTTCTTTCATTTTTCTCGCCGTCTGCATATATGATCCTGTGTTTGCCAATGACGAAATTTTCATTGTTTGCCCACCTTGTTTTACATACGCCTAAAATATTAACATTTAAACTGTTCCTTTTCTGCTTTATGTTTTCTAACTGACCACATTGATTTAGTGTTCTGATATTCCATGTCTCAAGAATTATTTTTTGTTTGATGTGAACAGTCGTTGGATGACGGTCCGGTGACACCTGTCGCTCGTGTATTACCTTACCGAGCGAGAGATCAATTCCAAAGAGTTTGACTCTACGCTGTTTTTGGTAAAAGTCGCTTACCGGGCGAGGAGTTAATCCCAATAGACTTAACCCCCTTCACGCCGTTATCTTTTATAATTTGTTTGTTAAAAGCCATGAGTTTTTGGGAGATTGGTAGTGAAATGATTTCCTGTTACCTTCTCCACGGTGATTTATTGAGACACCACCTCTAGTTAGCTGGCCTTTGACTCGTCAAGAGTTCTTCCGCCCATGAAAAGTCTCATTCATCTAAGTTTTTAATTTAGTTCAAGTGCTAAATTTAAATTCAAAATGACTTCTTGCATTGACTTTCTCGAGTTAATAATGAAAGAGGAATATCGCTATTCACCATTTAATTTTCGATCAAAGTCACAAAGTTTCCTGTCTGATAAACAGAAACTTGAATAAAAGTTCATATTTTTTCCTAGTTCCTCGTACCGATCGGTGGGTGGGGGGAGGCATATCTACGAATGTAAATCATGATTTGTTTTTTAAATAAAACACGTCAGTAACAAGTCACAAACAAAATACAATTCTAAACAATATTATTATTATTATTATTATTATTATTATTATTATTATTATTATTATTATTATTATTATTATTTTGTTTAAATTCAAAATGACTTCTTACCTTGACTTTCTCGAGCTAATAGTAAGAGAGGCACATTTCTATTCACCATTGAATATTTGATCCAATTTGTGCTAATCGGTGGAAGGCAAACCTGCCAATGTAAATTATTATTATTATTATTATTATTATTATTATTATTATTATTATTATTATTATTATTATTATTATTATTATTTTAAATAAAACTGTTAATTGTGCCACATTTGATACAAGGCCATATTTTTACATCAACAAGAACGAATTGTCCGTTCATGGCATGCAGAATCAATGCAGGGAACACTGTCAGTCCCTCATTCATGTTATTCTCATATTCTGGAATTCTTGGGTGGGATTCGGCATTTCACTGTTTATTACTTTCTTCTAGCTTCCCTGTGTGGTTTTTTCATTTGAATAATTAAGCTGATTTCTTCTTATGCCTACCGAAAATATTATTATTAAAAAACAAAATGATTGACGTAAATCTTCCAATATTTTTCAACATTCAAGAGAAGAGATTTAAGAAAAGATAAAGAAAAGAAAAAACAAAATGTTTGACAATGTTAAACAATATTTCAACAGAATGTCTGTCTTCTTCAAGTTATATTTTTTTTTAAATTCAAGTATAAAAATATAAATCTACAAAAGATTCAAAGAGAAACAGTACGATTTCTGTAAAGGGTGTCAGTTGTACTGATTCCTATTTAATATACTTTAATGTATCAAATATTGCACAATGGAAACAGTAAATAAAAGATTCAGTGGACACAGTTATGATGTCAGACATAACAATGTAACATCAACAGAGCCTGCAGAACATTACAAACGTCTGTAATCTAGACAAGCATCTTAAGGTACACATTCTGAAAAAATATTCTGAATCTATTGACCTTTCGACCTTTAAAACGCATGTGGATAGTTACGTATGGAAATTACTAACTTCCCAGCCCGGCGGGGATGAACAGAATGACAGAAGAGTTCCATCAGATTTATGCTAAGCTGAATTATTATTATTATTATTATTATTATTATTATTATTATTATTATTATTATTATTATTATATGACCTAAAGTCAGAAATGACATGGAAACTGGAGCTACAGAATCACAAACAATGAACCAAATAATAAAACCACATAACGTGAAGTTTTTCAACAGCAACAACAACTAAAATAAATTGAAGGGAAAATAATGATTTAATGAAGATGTTGACTTTCCACACTACGTTAAACAAAAGGTTAGGAAGGAAACGGCTATCAATACTAGAAAGAGAGGTAATAGTTAATTGATTTGAGAAACTTATTTTGCAGAAAAACTATTTTAAGAGACAAATTTTATAAATTTCAACCGACAGTAACGCTGTTCGGTCAATGATAAGGAAACATACTTTCACCATTACGATTAAATTAAGTTCATTGGCAAGGAAAGAGATTTTGTTGATAAATGAATATTCGTTGTATAAAATAAAGTTTTTTTCATCAGTAGGCTAGGAATGTAGCTAAGTATATATTATGGGTCAAAGAATTTTCTTTTGCAATGTGTTTTTAGAACGTAAACATATTCCTTGTGATTCTTGTTCATGTTTCTATCAAAAATATTCTATTCTTAGCTGTAGCATCGTTCAATGTGCATGGTTGTGATTGTAAGTAGTAAACTTTATGTGGGTGTGAACGAAATCAGTCCCAATATAATCATATGTGTACAGTCGTGTGTGTGTGTGTGTGTGTGTGTGTGTCTGTGTGTGTGTGTGTGCGTGTGTGTGTGTGTGTGTGTGTGTGTGCGAATACAGCATCTTTGACGTCCGCTAAAGAAAGCGAGATCACTTAAATACAAAAACAAATAATTTAAGAAGTAGTAGCAGAAGAAGAAGAAGAAGAAGAAGAAGAAGAAGAAGAAGAAGAAGAAGAAGAAGCAGCGAATAAAACAGAAGATAGAAAGAAGCTGCCAGAACGGGCGTTTGGCATTTCTAAGGTGCAGCGTCGCCCGTGTCAGGGAGTTTGCCCGGAAATTAAGTCGCTCGCTGCATTGCTTTAAACAGTGGCTTCGTGAATGTCGGCGCAGACACTGCGGCGCCAATTTCCAGCTTTGAATAGAACTCTTTTCTATGATCAATGCGCCGAAATTGTCATCTGTTGTGTGTGGGGGCCTCGGCGGCGTCGAAGATGAGGATTACTTTTGTCTACACTGTAATGGTATCAGGATGAATGCCGCAGACTAAAGGACAAGCAGGTGTCTGATTTATACACACGCACGCACGCACGCACGCACAGCGTCGTAAACTCATATGAAATCCATTTATATATTTTTGTGTTATTGTACGGATATATGAAGATCTATTTGGAGATATAGGCAAATCATAAATGGTTTTATGTGTCCTTGCACACGTAAATTTTCGTCTATAAATATTCGTCGATTCATCTTCCATCAAAATAGGTCCATTTTTGTAAGCGTATGCAAACATCTGTTTAAATGCTTCTGCTAATATCTGGCTTGAAAAATACATGAGACATTTTTTATGAACTCTAAGAATGAAGAAATCTGCTGCAGAATAGATAGAATTAGTAATTGCTTGTAAGACTAGATTACTAATTATTTATATCTCTCTACAACATGCTTTCTAAGTCTTTCATTGATGTGTGCGCTTGTGTGTGTGTGTATTAGAATGTTAAAACCGAAAATGTTTGTGCACATATACGCATAAATGCGTTCGTGCGCACACAGATACCAGATTTGATGATATCCATCAAAGTTTCCTCAATTAAATTGTTCTTTACAAGCGACACTCATATACATTACAATGATATAGTATAGATAGATAGATATACTTGTGTATAATGTGAGCTTTTTATGATCATTTTTTTATACAAAAAATAAGCATTATACACAGGTTATCTTTTCTGGATGAGTTAAAATTCATACGAAAAATTCAGGAGTCGCATTATACATGAATGCGACTTATACACGAGTATATACGGTCTATGTGCAATATATCGAGTTAGTTTAGTTTATATTTA
Organism: Acanthosepion esculentum; assembly: GCA_964036315.1. NCBI lineage: Eukaryota > Metazoa > Mollusca > Cephalopoda > Sepiida > Sepiidae > Acanthosepion > Acanthosepion esculentum. The sequence continues at coordinate 39,598,774 of OZ038501.1, forward strand.
TCATTATTAAATCATATTGGCAATAACTTATTTTGGGATTCTCACCTTTTATAATGTAAACGAATTTAAATGTAACTTTTCTTTTATTTATCTTCTATAACAATCAATCTTTCATCCAGTGATTTTTTTCAAAAAAACTTTTCTACTGTTTGCAATTTATTATACTGCAGTTTTCTTTTGTTTTCCAGAGATCTTTATGCTGAATATCTTTCGCATTCTCATAAACACATCTTTTAATGATGGACTGCAAGTTTTCTAGTGTATTAATATCTGCGGAGTAATGGATAGCGGCTCGGGTTGAAGAATCAGAGATCCAAGTTTGAATTGCAGTCGAATGCTAATACACTTTGGAAAGGTATGAATCCTCTTCTTTTCGCTTGGCTATGGGTAAATAGCAGGACAGACCGAGTTCTATAGCCTCGGATGGCAATTGGTCTAGCGCAGAAAGAAATGGCAACCGACTGCAGGAAAAGAATCTGCCTCGTCAGTCATGTATCGAAATATACATGATCACCTACGCGTGTATCACGGATGGCACATAACTGACTAAATATCTGTAGAGTCAGGTGTCCATGTCAGTAATTAAGCGTATTTACCAAGGCGAGAAATAGCCAGCTTTGCAGAATGTAAAAGAGCCTTGTCTTGCATGGATATGATCTTTAGATTAAAGATTCTGGCTTATCAATTACACGACCAGAAAGTAAAACCTTTGTGTCACGCTGCCTCTTCATATCCATTCATTGTGTCATGTGAAAGTTAAATTCTCAAGCCACCCCCTCTTCGTTGTGAGATTTTTGTTGTTTTTATTCCTAAATATCCTTTTTGCTTCCATTTTCCTTAAGACTTCTTTGTTCATACGCTCGCTCTCCGTGAAATTCTCAGCATCCTTCTGTAAAAAAACATTTGCGTTCAGCATTCTTTTCTTTGTGGCTAACGTTATTTTCATGTTTCTTAATACTTTGCTTAGATTTTGGAATGCATCTTTTGCCATTGCAAAGCGCGTTCTGATTTCTGTGTTACATTTACCATTTAAAAATCAACTAGAATTGAATGTTCGATTGATGACATTTTATATCATTTGGGAGCCACCAGATACTTCTGCCGGGAAAACTCAAGTAAAAATAATTTTTAAAATTGTTAGTTTTTTTCTTTAATTTTAATAAGTTTTAATTATATCAGATCAGAAAAATTGGCAGACAAAATTATTACAAAGAACAAGAAAATAATATAATTGTAATATTTCATTAGGAAATTTTGTGGTAACAACATATGCAATATTGATTGAAAAAAACTAAATACATTTATGATTCCGTATCGCGTGAAAAAATGTAAAGCATTTTCATAATTCAATTTTTTTTTATTACTAAGCTAAAGTATTTGAAATATTTATGCCCAGCAGAAAGGTTCAACTTGAAATCCATTTTAATAAAATATTCATGTTAATTAACACTGAAAATGAAAATATTCCTAATTTTTTTTTTTTAATATCAGTATCAATAGGGAAAAGATTTCACGCTGCGGGTAAGTTTTATTTCAAATTAGAATACAAATATTTCTCTCAGCAGCATCCCTAGTTAACAAGTTAACAAAGCGATCTTTTATTTTACTTTTCTTTTTTTTTTAGCTTTTAATCTGAAATTACAGTAAAAATGAAAACATAAAAAAGTGGCGCGCATGATTTTCTGTTAGCATCAACTCAAATTCATTTCTTTAGAATCACCTGTAAATCGTCCTTGCAGAATGTTTGTTTCGAGAAATTCCAAACAGTTTCCTCGGACTTTATTTGAACGAACTGGGATTTAGGAATTTACATACAATTCAGAATTGAAATAAAACAAAACTGGCTTGTAATATCGATAAATACATATTATATTCTGTCTATATTTCTGAGATGAGGTATTATGTACAGTATTTACATTATTCGGACTATTGTCCTCATCTTTGTCGCCATATTTGTCACAACAAATAAATACAATATGGGAACCAGTAATAAGGAGTGCCAGAGAACAGCAATGATAACAAAAAGTTGCAATATGAGATCTGGTAAAGAACATGCAATGATAACAGCAAAAATTGCAATATGAGTACTGGTAAAAAATGGTTGCTGAAAAATTAGGTTTATAATACTCAGAAATTCATACCCTCAAGGACACATGGTACGGTGGATAAATGCGTTGGTTAGATCCAGTAACAGACCCAAAGAGTGGGAGTTCAATACCCGGTTCAGGCAGTGGAGAACTTTCAGAGGGAAAAATTACCAGGAGATAACTGATAACTGACATCCATCAAACATGGCTCGTGGAACTAGAACAGTCTACCCCAGTGATCGAAATAAAGGGTTCGGTTCGAAATTCCAACCACCTGAAGAAGGCCGGAGCGTACAACGGCCGAAACGTTGTGACAAATATGGCGACAAAGATGGGGACAATAGTCCGAATAATGTAAATACTGTACATATTATATATATTTCCATTGCGTTGTTGTACGTTTATACACATATTTAAGCGCAATAGTTAGCTAAAGCAGTAATTGATAGGCATTGGTAGTAAGTTCTTTCCTCACTAGATTCTCTATTAATCTGATCATGCACCCAAGTGGGATTTGTCTAGGTACACGTGTTAGTATGTGTGAGTGTAGGGCTTGTTTCTGCCTAAAGAACTTGCATATTTCCCATCCGTGTCAATAGTCGATATCTGTGTCAAAAGTCAATATTTCAAAGCAAGCAAGTCTTCCCCACTTTAAAGACTTTTATACTTCTACTGTGTGAACCTGAGCCACACCTGGCTAAACTTAATGTCGCACATTGCGACACAGTATGTATACACGTGTGTTGTATTTTCATCCTTTCAAAGAAAGTTTGTGATTGTCTTATCTTCAATGAGATTCCCTTTCCAAACGCAAACCAAAAACGAATGTTAATTTGAATTCACGGAATAATTATAATATAGATGTTTGCTGCAATAATAATAATAATAGATATTATTCAGTTTTCCATCAATCTGAGCAAATGTTGTCATGTGCTTTTCTTTTGAATTTTCCCCTCTTACTCTCTTTTGAGCATTAGAAATAGAAAGTTGCAGGCGGTGAATAATCGAGCAGTTCATGTTCAGTATGTGCAGCATGGTTGTCTTTGCCGCTGGCATTGAGGGAAAACTGTCAATCATGGCGCGAATCACGAATCTTCAATAATGTTTGTGCGTTCTTTGTATAAAAGAATATATTGATGTGAGCATGCGCATACCCACATAAGCGTATTGCAAACACACCTTAATGGATGTCTGTGAAACTCTTGCATACACCCAAATCACATTTTCATGATTCAGTTTTAGAAGCAGGCATAACAAAAAATGAAGTTCACAACACGCAACCCTTTTTTTATGTTATCTAACAAATCTTTGAATTTATTTTTTATTCTCAATGAGTTTCACACCAGTGGTTTGCACTAAAACTCAAATAACAATTCTCTTCCAATACCCTTCTCACTATTTTAGTTATTTTGCTAATTCTTTCCTCTGCGGTTGGAGTAGAACATTCCGCTGATCTTCAGTTCTTTCGAACGAAGAACAACAATGGTGATACCCACAAGTGCCATCTTCATGTTCGACAATTTCTTTAGAGTCAGCTATGTATTAATCCCTCTTTTCCCTTTCTATCTAATTCACCCTGGCGTCTGTACTAACAGCCAAATCCACAATCTGACAAACCAGCTTACGAGGACTGGAGATCATCTCCTAGATTGTGTTGTTGGACCATTTACATCGAATGTTTTAAATTTTCTATTCTCTAGGATAGAGAACATCCCTTTGAAGGAATCCTCGTTACAGCTTGGTAACTTCAATTTATATTTTCTCTTGAATGTTCTTCTTAATGCATTTATGTTTTCATCTTGTGGTCATCTTTGACTCTATGTAATTCGTTTTTCAAACAATCCATCTTTCTATTGTGTTTCTTCCTGCAGCGCCGCAAACTGCGCTCCCCAAATAAGGTATCATTTTAGTTGCACCCAGTTCTATTTTCTCTTTTTCACTTTATATTTTTATGTATTTATCTACAAAATCTGTTTTTTTTAATTTATAACAGTTTGTCGAGATTCATTTTGAAAATTTATATCCCATTCATATTTAAGATCTTTTAATTTATTATGGCACTGGCCATCCTAACCGTTATCAAAGCAATATATCATCTGTACGTCCATTTTCATATATCATTTTTATATCATTTTCATATCATATGTAGATCCATTTTCATATCATATCATTTTTATATCATTTTCATATCATATGTAGGTCCATTTTCATATCATATCATTTTTATATCATTTTCATATCATACGTAGTTCCATTTTCATATCATATCATTTTTATATCATTTTCATATCATATGTAGGTCCATTTTCATATCATATCATTTTCATATCATATGTAGGTCCATTTTCATTGACTCACTTGGATACTACTTGGATGAAAGGTTATATACTATACCACTTCATACATATAACCTTCCATAATTAATGCATTGATATTTAAGATACCACCAAGCTAGATTTTTAAAAAAGTACGAAATAAAAAAATGAAATAAAAGGTAAATGATGACATATAAATTAATATTTACTTTGCCATTTAAGCATCAATTAAAAATTAATTATTTAAGCAAGAAATAAATTAAAAACGGAATACACCTATACTTCCCAAACTTAAGAAAACCCCTGAACATTCGAGAAAACGAATTACTCTAAAACCCCACAAAGTTCTGTCTTTGATACTGGAAATAACATTGTTACACTATCTTTGACACTCAAAGCCGAAAGAGAGAAAAACTGAGGAACAGAATGGGGGGGGGGGGAGAGTATAAGAATACTAGAAAATGATGAAAAGGAGACATAACCACGACATTTTACACATACACACACACGTGCACAAAGAAAAAAATCAACCTAACACCAATAAATAACACCTAAATTAGTATAAAATAACGAAAATTAGAAAATCAACAATCAATTGCTGAAACCACCGGGCGATATTTCTTGGACCCAGAAAAATTCAACTTTACAATAAATTCACACAGTCATACGCAGTCAAACACCCAATCAAAATAAAAAATGATATCAGTGATCAGACATGTTGATTTTATCCGTCTGACACATGTAATTATTTTTACTATTTTTAGTAACGTGACATTTCTCTCTCGTCTCTGTCTCTTTTCATCTCTCCTTATCTCTACAAGACAATCTCATTCATAATCGATTACTGCACATTTCAAATCTGATTTGTTGAAAGTGTCAAATAAACGTATGTTCTATTGCCCTCCTCTAGAAGGCCGTAAAAACAATGTTGTGTTGAAACTGTTTCATTGCATTTTACTGGAAATTGATTCAAACTTGAAATAGCCAAATCTCCGGTTATAGAAAAATGTAATTTCCTGTTCACTATCTTTTCATGTAGAAAATAAAAATACTCACAGTTTAAGTAAAATTTAAAACTTTCTTAATAAGAATAAATTATATTAAAAACGGATATTTTGTGCATAATTCATGTTAAATTCCTTATTCCGAAGTTCAATAATTAGATAAACCTCCTAGAATGGAAACAGACCAAATTAGACATTTTGTTTTATTAGTAAGCTTAACTCATTAAATATTGAAAATGGCCGCCAGCATAACAAACTAAAAACCAGATTTCCCTTCCTCTTAGGTCTGAGAGAACATAAATGCGTTTAATAGCAGCTACAAAATAAGGTTAGGAATATCATATTTTATTCTTGTTTGAAAGCCGCGAGGGAGGAAAGAGCTTTCATCACTTACTAGAGTTTCGCATCTTCCAAATGAGTTTCAGGGAAATGAGTCTCCCAATCTAGCATTTAAAATGTAACATTTAACTATTCGACCACAAACTATTGTTCTAAAATAAAAAAAAATATCTCAACCACCCTACCCCCCCCCCCAAAAAAAGAAACGCGCAAAGTGCTTTTTCTTCAGACCAAAGGCGACTCTATCAAAGGATCTCCCTGCAAGGAAGCCGGCATTTAAAACAAAACCCCCACCCCCGGTGCAACCAAAGTTCGAGGGAAACCCAAATGATGAAGTCCCAGTTTCTTTCTTTCTTCCGCATCTAATCGACGGAGACCTGAGCGCTAAATTGTTTAAATGAATTTGCGAGTTGCCTCTTACCCGTTTCTTCTAAGCCTAATTACTTTAACGTCTGCTGGTCCTCAATGGACCCGGGCCAGAAACCAAAGAGAAGGGTAACTTACGGCAAACAGGCAGCAAATAGATTAACCAGAAAAGACGAGACTGGTTGTTATTTTACCTTGCTTCATATTACGATAAGTGATTGCATTAGCATTTCGTCCAATGATAACGCGCTTAAAAGCGACTTTGAAGTGATTTTCCAAGCGTAGCTAAGATGTGGCACAAAGCCGAAAGTATGGGGCATCCAGTGAGGATCGAACTCACTCCTCATTCGTAATTGCTCTAGCGAGACAAGCTTGCTAGCCATTACACCGCCTAGGGGTGCCCAAAGCGACTTTGAAATATGTGATATTTTAACCCTCAAATCACGGAAAATAGTAATCTTAATTGTTGTAACATAATTTGTAGAAATTTTTCTTCTTCTATATGCTATGTCTTTTCAAGGAGTAGGTGCACAATTTCCTGACCTTTGTAGCACTTAATAAATTCATCTGTTATCGCTCCAAAAACTTACACAGTCATCCATTTACTCACGCTCTCTAGGTAAGTGATGCATTGTTTTCCTCTATCCCTCTTCCCTTCAATTTGTGCTGTGGGTATGAAATATTTCAATTGTCTCTTCCTGATGCTGAGCAGAGTGTCCATTTTGTTTCCATTTTGTTTCCATTTTCCCTAAAACTTCATAGTTCATGTTCAGTCCATGATATTCTCAGTAGCCTTGTGTAGTACCACATTTCTGTTGCTTCAAGTTTCTTCTTATGTGAGGTGATTGTCTAGCATTAACTTCCATATAGGAGGACTGATATTACATATTTCAGTATTCTTTTCTTTGTAGTTAACGAAATTTTTCGGTTTCTTAATACTTTATTTAGCATTTGAAAAACATCTTTTTCTATCGCAATACACCTTCAGATCACAGTGTCACACTTTCCACCCCCTTTCTTTCCCATATATTTAAATTGTTCTACTTGTCTGATTTTGGCATCACCAATTTGTAATTTGCATGTTGAGTTGTTACTTTTGCTCACAACCATACCTTTTGTTTAGTGATTTCTTCTCATTTTCCTTCACTACCATTTGTAGGAGTTCTTGCAGTTTCATTTGTGTCTGTTATTAACACTGTGTCATCTGCATATCTTATATTGTTAAGATTGTGACCACCAATAATAAAACCTGGTAGGACTTCTAATTCTCTGACGGAATTAGAAGACTTATGAGAAGATACATCCTTGTCTTACACCCCTATTTTTGTATATTTATTGAACTCATTTTCTATCCGTATACAGGTTGTTTGCTGCCAGTATCTATTCTGGATTATTCTAATATCCTTCCCAAATATATCAAGGTTACCCAGCAGTTCCAACAGTTCGTACTTTATGAAACGCTTTTGCATAATCTATAAAACATAACTATATATCCTTTTGCATTTGTATTGCTCTTTCTGATATCATTCTGCTATCATTCTGATATACTGTATTCTGTGTTCCAATATCTTTAATGAACACTCCTCTTGTCCTATTTCCGGACTGATTCTGCTGTGCACTAATGTGCTGCTGTTGCAAAGAAGCAATGAAAAATTCTGACGAAATTTCAATGTGCAGAACCTTTAGTGTTACAATGAAATTAAATAGGCAATCGACTCACAAAAATGACTGGAATTTGTTTTTCATTTCAAGTGAATTATTTTAAAATATTAAAAAACTGTTTAATAAAGCGAATGAGGAGTGAATGATTTTTCATTATTATTTTTATATACTTTTTTCCCTGGTTTATAAAAATGATCTAAAAGAAACGAAAGCAATATGGATTCCTAGTTTATTTTAATGATTATTTGTCTTTTCTGCAAAGGCGATTTATCTATTGTTATTGTGAGATGATGTTATTTTTTTTTTAAATTAATTTTCCACACACTTCAGATTCTTCGAAAGACATCGAAATAAACAGAGTCTGTTTAAGAAGATATTTAGATATTTCATTTGCTGAATGTTTTTCAAGATTTGTCATACTTCATGTCTTCATTTAAAGACATCAAATGAACATTCCCACAAAATTCGCGTAAAATGTTTGATACCGCTTGACTCTTAAATATCGATCGCTTATTTGAGCGCCCAACATTTGTTAATAACAAATCCTGTTTCATAACAAGAAAGAAAACTATTCTTTTTTACTATATTTTATATCTTGAAGTTATACCCCCTTTTTTTTAATTTCCATTCTTATTAAAATATACTTCATTAAATACGCCAACTTTTGCCTTTGTTTAGAATAAATGTTTTATTATTTTACTTTATTGGTGTAAATAAATTTTAACGATTCGACTGCTTCTAGAGTCTTTATAAACGTTCAAAGCAAATATTTCAAAACTCTCTTTCGGTGCAAATTCAGTAATGTTGCTAACAAATACAGAAAATGATTTTGAAGAGAAAACAAAAATTCTGATTTTCAATTCATAAGGAAGCAACATAAATATATTAACTCTGTAGAAGTCAGTGAGTATGCAGGAGAATTATGGGATGGTGCTATAATCTTAATAGGACATTAAGATGATTTATTCATTTGAACCCTGATAGAGACAGCTCACAACATCTTATCCACAAACTTGTTTATTGTTTTGCCAATATATTTACATTTTGAAACGTATTTTAAATATTTTATTTAATTACAACGTGTGTATGAAACAAATACCTGTAAACCAAAGTCTGACCGGTTGACTGCCTGTTGGAAGTTCCGTCTACAGCTTACTTCCGGTGATTGGCTATGCTATAATGCGACAAAACCTAAACACGTGGTGTTAAATCTATTGCAGTTTTTCCAATGCCATTTTCAAATATCTTAAGAAACACTGCTATAAGTCATTTTAGACAATTTCCATTCATCTTTGTTCACATACAGACTAACTTTTTAAGTAGGTTACATTTTATTTAACCGGCTTCTCTTGTCTTCAGTGTTCCCTGTATATGTTAAATTCTCTAGGACTCTAGACAATTTTCTCACCATAATCTTACACATTTATGAGTCGACCATTCGTCAATGCACTGAATATTACTGCCACATCTGATCTATTGTTTCTACTATATATTTAGAGATTTTTCATAAAATACAAAGAAGAATCCGCAATGTTATTGGTCCTGACCAGGTATCTCGGCGTCACTCGCCTACCTCCATACCGAACCTTCCCTGTGCTATTTTCTATAAATATTTGTATGGTAATTGTTCTGATGAGCTTTCCACTTTGGTACCTAGAATTTATAAATTTAAGTGCAGTACTAGATTGGCGGCAAGGTCTCATCATTTTACAGTTGAAATGATTAAATATAACAATGACTTGTATGTTAACAGTTTCTTCTATTGCACTTTTCGCTTCTTGAACTCTCTTCCAATTTCTTCCTTTCCGGTCAACTTTGATCTTCAAAAATTTAAATGCAATGTAATTATCTTCTGTCTACTTCTGTCTTCTTAATTCCTATTCTTTTATTGTTGTCTTTCCTCAATAATGGTTTCTTTTTCTCATATTCTCCCACACTAACACAGTTGCTTCTTAGTGACTTTATAGCCTTGCTTAGAGTGAAATGATTTTTTAAAAATCCGGTGCTAAAACACATCATTTTTCTATTTGTGTGTGTTCAGTGAATTTGTTGTCTATCCACACGAAGGTTGTCTGTTTCGAGTAAAAGTTATGAATTACTCAAATGTCTTTCCTATTTAAATCAAGCTTTACTAATAATTCAGGTCGCTTTTATACCATGTAATGCTTTTGTATAATTTACAAAACATAAGTTTCGTTTCTTTTACATTTGTATTGTTCACTCTATTATGGTTGTTAGCAGAAGGATGAGCCGAAAGTGCAAATTGTAAATCGGAGATACCAAAATCAAAGAAGTACAAAAATTTAAATATTTAAGGACCGAAAGTGTGACACTGAAATCCGAAGGCGAATTGGATTAGCCAAGGTAGCATTCTAAAAGCTAAGCAGATGACTAAGAAATAGACAAATTTGACTAGAAACCAGGAAAAGAGTGCTGCTACGTGTTGTCTGTCCTCCTGTATGACTGTGAGTGCTGGACGATCTCTTCAAAGAAGAAGCATGTGGTTCTACAGAAGGCTGCTGAGTATACCATCGACCAAACATGTGAACAACGGTAAAGTTTTAGAGAAAATGGAAACAAAAAGGAAACTAATACTTAACAACAGGAAGAGACAGTTGAGAATTCTGACACTCACGGGACAAGTAGAAGGCAAAAAGGGACAGAGTGAAGCAACGTATAACATATTTGCTGAACTTGAGTAAATGGATGGCAGAACAGGGTTTAGGAGAAATAACAGAAAGACAAAGTTTATTAAAAGCTACGAGGAACAGGAAGTTGTAGAGAGCCATGATTGCCTCCGTCCTGAGGGGACACAGCAAATAAAGACGATTGTTCCCTCTGGTAACATTCTGATCATAAAATAGCATTTTTTGTTCAATATCTAGAACAAATCCATACTGTTCTTGCTCTATTTCTAATTGAATTCTTCTATAAGTTCGATTCATTACTTACGCTGATTGCCTGATGGAGTTTGCATTTATTTTTACGTTATAAAGATAGATTTGCTAATGCAACTTACGATTTCTGGGTCACATTTTGTGTTGTCTGTTACTGCATTTAAATTCATCAGGCCCTCTTTTCTCATTATGTTAAATTAAGTTAAATTTCTATACCTGCTTGATTTTAATGTTCCCAGTATACAGCTCACATCTTGTCTCTTTTGCTGACAAACATGCATTGCTTTTTTTTTTGTTTTACAATTCATGGTTACTCATATCTCCCCCACCTGTTTTTTACTTGACTGCCTTGTCAAAACGTTATTTCAGTTTCCTTTCTGAGTTTACCATCAACACAGTGTCATCCACATATTTCATGTTGTTACGATTATGTCCACCAATAATAAATCTAAGTCTTCTATTTTTTTTTTGTTAGGATCATCTCACTATATAAGTTGAGAAAATGCATCTTTGTATTACTACTCTTTCTACTTGTATGTATTCACTAAAATCATTCTCATACAGGTAAAGGTTGTGGTTTACTCAAATGTAAATCAAGCTTTACTATATTCGGTCTAATTCTGTTTCGTGCTCTGTTCATTGGCATTCAAATAGGGATACTTATGTGGATATTTAAGATGAGTCTTCAATGGAGTTCCTAAATAGATGATAATTTTACTGCTTAGGATCATATTTGATAATTGAAGCGTGTTGACAAATTTGGAGTGTCGGTAACGTGCGTGTATATACAATCACTTCTAGTGTGTGTACACGTGTGTGTGCACGTGTGTGTGCACGTGTGTGTGTGTGTGTGAAAGCTTTGACAAACATTTTGAACACTTGAGACAATGACTCATTTATGTATAAAGCATACAGACTGTTCTCGAAATATTTTCCACATTTTCATTAATAACTTCTATATCTCAAGCCTATTCGGTATGTCTCCCGATAATATGTCCCTGTTTTTCTCAATAATTACTGCCCTCCTCCTCCTCCTCTTCCTCCTCCTCCTCCTACTACTACCCAGTCAGTTTTCACCTCCTTTCAATATTGCTTTCATTCAAATTTCCGTTACTGAGCAGTTTCCATTTCTAAGGCCTGAAAAAGAAAAATATTCTGAAAGAGAAAAAACTTTATAAGTTACTGGCTGATTTTGATTATAAGATGCGTGTGTTTGTGTATTTGTACGCGAGAGATAGAGAGAGAGAGAGAGAGAGAGAGTAACAGAGAGCGAAATAGAGAGACAGAAGTTAAAGATGATAAACGTTCCATCAGAAATTAGTATGTAAGTATATTTACGTTTATAATCAGACCTACAGCTGATATTGCTTACCATATTTGTTATAATAATAATAATAATAATAATAATAAAAACAATGTCTAGCTAGCTATCTAGCTATGTGTGTGTGTATGTGTGTGTGTATGTGTGTGTGTGTGTGTGTTTGCGCTACTTAATCTATACGCATGTAGAATCATAGGGAACTATGAGTGGATTTTGGAAGGTAAGAAAATCGTTTTGATATCTTTCCCCGCAAAAAATAACGGAAAAAATCTTCCTTTCACAATCTTCAAAGGAAAGGCTTAGTTTTCCGACGATTAAAAGAGACAGAGAGATTTTAATCCGCTAAACATTTTCCCGCCCCACACACCCCACTCCATCTACCATTCCAGAAACTTCGACGAGGACAAAAAAACTTTAGGAATTTAATCTCAACGCCAAACCATTCGCCCAATAAAGGCATAAACTCGAGGCTTCAGTTGAATTTGTGTAGATTTTTGTTCTTTTTCCTTCCCATTAAGAAAGAAGTTTTTGATTATTATTTATTTTAAAAAAATGGAATTCCAGCTCTATCAAAGGAAGTCTGTTCTTATATAGTTTATCTTATTTACTTATTTTCATTTCTTTCTTTCTTCATTCAGGGGAGAAACCTGTGAGTCAGAGATAGCTGTTAGTTCTCCCAGAAGCCACTTGGGGTCGTTATTGTTTTCAAATAGATGAAACAGATATATTCGCATGGTTGATCAATAGAAAAAAAATAAATTAATATTGGTTTGGCCCAAAATTACGTTCCATTTTTACCATTAAGTGGCATTAGGAGTGTTCAGTTTTAACACCATATTTTAATTGCTTTTGTTTGTATTGCATCAACTATCGTATAAATAAGCATTTGTAAAAAAAAAAAAAAAACTTCTATATGTTTATTTATTGTTTATAACAGTGAAGATCGAATAAAATAAGCAGCGTTTTCGACACATAATTTTTTTACATTAAGAAATTTGAAAATCTGATTCAATCGCATAAATAGATCTTTACATAAGTTCAATACTGCCTCCAAAACTGCTGCACGTATTGTGAATGGATGCTTTCTTGAAGGGAAAATTTTATACTCCAGAAAAAAGTTCAGCAGAAACCGAATAGACAGCCATGAGTCACCTCTGAATGTGTTGTAGCCGTAGCTTACCATAACCACTAATACAATATCTATCACCTGGAACTGTGTAGGAGGAGGAAACTTGCTGCATTCAGAACTGTCCGTAATCATTACAAGAGAGTTCTAGAAAATGCAAAGCATAGCTATACACAATCAGCTCATGCCAAGATCGAAAGAAGACAAGTTGGATCCCGGGAGCTCCAATTTCTCAATAGAGGCAAAGTCTTAGTTCCTATTATCATAAATGGCCCTGCAATCATCTCATCCTCGTCAGATAAGGCAAAGCTCTTCGCTACGATTATTGCCTCTAACTCCACGTAAGACAAGAAACGCCATTCCCTTCCTAACTTCGCCCTTCCCACGGAGAACAAACTTAGTAATATTTTTATCACGGCCTGGGAAATCTCAAGACGTTTAAAAAGCCCTGACCATAAGAATGTTACCGGTACAGATAAAATCTCAGTAGCTCCCATTAAGAATATCAACCTTGAGTGATCCCACGGATTAACAAAATTATTTAACTAATGATTGAAGGAGGAATCCTACCCAAGTCTGTAAAAGGCATCAACCAGTTCTAAACTTCACAGCTAAGAACCGCCATGCACATTATAGCGAACCACCATCAATCACTTCGTATTCCATTGGTCAGTTCCACTGCTACGTGGAACCGTCTCCCAAGATGATGCTTCCCCGATCGCTACAATCTTAAGCTGTTCAAGTCTAGGGTTAATCTTTATCTTCCCCACACATCCTCATAAACTGTGCCTCCTACCTCTTACTCTGTAACTCTCAATTCAATAAAAAAAAAATTATGGCGCCTTTAGACGTAACCTACCGTTGCTGCTCCGGCCAAGTTAGCGGTACCTAGACCATCGCCACCACTTCAGACTCTGCGTCTCGAGACGGACTCTGGGCCGTGACCAATGATGTCAGAATTTCTGTACCACGTGAGAATGTCTGAGTGTGCCTACGTGTTGCTCGTTCGGGGAATTTTGCCACTCTACCGCGACTCCGAGGTGGTGTTTGCCGTATTACCACTCCAGCCAGCAGCGAATTGACGCGTGTTATCTGCAGGAAGTCGTCTTTGACAAAGATGTTCAGTTAGGACGGAAATACGCTTTTCTCGACCACATCGGGCGCGGTAGCGTGGCCGGTGAAATCGTGGGAAAGAAGTTGACTACAGCGTGTGATTCGTTATTTACCCATTATAAAACACATTCTAACACGTTATGAAGAGTGGATATTTTGCAGTATAGAAAGTAAAAAATTGTGAACCAAGCCAAATGAACCACCACTAAGTTTAACAAAGGCGTGTTTTCATCCAGATAAATTGATAATGATGATGTGTTAATGGCCTGAAGAGAAGGGAATCTTCCATGAAACGAACACTCACAACGAGACCAAATGAAGGAAGTAATCGACGAATAGGACTCGGATGTCGCTAAGAGGAATGGTGTGATATTTTATTTGTATAACTCTAGACTAAATGTTTATCTGGTGACCAGACAAAAAATTGTTCCAGCTTGAGTGAAAATTTTTTTTACTCATCCACGATATTCAGCAGATATTATGATTTGGGATTATTCTGGTCTTTACAGAATTCATTTAATAGAAAATATTAAGTTCTCTGTGAGAGGAGAGAATTATAACGTTCTCCGCAAGATGGCATATGATAATGAAACAAAGTGGTAAGTAGGCTGTTTGAGAAAATTAATATAAAAAATTGATGGCCAAAAAGAAACTGAACGAAAATTGTAATCATCCACAAAGAATCGCAAAAATAATTCTCCTGTTGATTTCGCCACGTTACTTCCAGACATTCCCTGTTCATCAATATATGCTCTTTGTATGATCATAATCTCCTTTACGTGTATTTCAAGCAACTCAACATTTCCATTATGAAACATGACTCTGATTTACTTTTCTCACTTTTTTGAAGACGATTCCTTTTTTGCGTTTTCTTTTTTTTTAACTGAATAATCCATATAAAACTTATATGGGCATCGTATGCACATTTATCATGTATGATATATATTTCTAGAGGGTCATTTTACTAATGTTCATCTGTACAAGGTTCAAGTGCTACTCAAGGCAGAGGGTTGCTTAATGAGGTTCTTGTATGAGCGTAAGATGAGAAATGTAGTTTATGTAGCTATGTAGGAGAGATAACAGTTAATCCTAGACTTGAAAATGTTAAGATTGTAGTGATCCAGAAAACATCCTCTCGGGTGTCTGTTCCACAAATACTCTTCTTACCAAAGGAATACGAAGGGAAAGGGGATGGTGATTCGTTCCAGTGTCTGTCTCGTGGTATGTCTTAGGTGAGAAGGTCAGAACTGGTGGAACTAAGAAATGTAGCACGTCAGAACATTTGCCGTGGAAACAGCGATAGTGTAGATTTGCGACGTTTCATCTGTGGGGGGAAAGAGGTTATAGGGTGGAAATATTTCATCACCCACAAGGCCGCGTAAATGTCTTTGAACACTGTCGTAACTGGCGAGTAATGACTGAGTAGCTCCAGCCCAGATATGGCAACAGTACTCCGTTTCTGGTCTGATCTGGCTCATGTAAAGAGAGAAAAAGCAAAAGTTAGGTACTAGTTGGACCGGTACAAAGAGCCGAGCATGTTTCCGGCGTTTTTAACGATGAATTGTATATACTAGTTTCACTTGAGGTCTAGGGTAAACCTGAGTCCCAATAGGCTTTCAAAGTGAGGAGAGTATATTATGAGATAACAATCGTTCATTATGAGAGGCGAAAATTCAGTGTCTGCTCGGTGATTATAGGGAGTTACTGGTTCGGTTTTTTGGTGTTTTGAATGTCACTAACATTGAACAAAAATTAGGGTAGTTATTTTAGTATGAACACCAACTGCTTTGTGAAACAGATAGTTGATGCCGCAGAAAGTAGAAATCTGAAAGTACAGAGTGAAAAAAGTTCTGTGATTCTGAATTTTTTTACAGTCCAGCAATGGTTCTCGAATTATTAATTTCAAATTACATGTATATGTACATATATTATCTATCGCCATATATATCTATTTTTTTAATAAATCGCGAGCATCCCAAGGCAAGGCGGTAAAGCCACTAAGATACAAGGTGTTACTAGCGTGGAAGATTTAGTAAAAAGAAACATTACTAAGGAGCAAGAACAAAAGAAGAGTAATCAGGAGGACAGTAGAAAGCGATTGACATTGCATTTAAAACTTTTGAAGATTAAATTTGGCTTGAAAGCATGGAGCCAGAAGTGAGTTTCACAAGGGAGAAATGCAAGAAAAGGAACTGTTTGCATAGAGCATACAATTACATCAAGCCCACTCAACTTGAAATTGGTGAGACCTCATCGCCAGTCTAATACTGCGCTTGAAATTAAAAAGTCTAGGTACCATGGTGAAGAGCTCATCCAAAATGTTGCCATGAAAGTATTTATAGAAAAGGCACAGGGAGGTAACTTTAAGGTGGTGGGAAAGTGACTCAAACCGAGACGTCAGATCAGGGCTAATAATATTGCTGATTCTTCTTTGAATTTTTACCAATGATCTCTAGATATATAGCAGAAGCACCGGACCACATGTAACAGCAATACATGGAAAACATGGACAAATGGTAGAATTATAGATATCTAAGATAGATTCTGGGGTGAAAAATTGTCTATAACGACACAGTGAACCGACTTTCTTAGCAGCTGACCTAGCAATGGATTCAATATAGTCTTTCCACTTCATGTCAGCTGAGAAGGCGCAATGAATCACTCTCCTAGGGGTTAGCATCAGCCATACTGATGAAAGGCAGAAAGGAGTCTGTAAAATGATTAATAGAGATAAGTTTAGTTTTGGAGGCGTTAAAAGTTATCATTTGCCCCAGTTAACAACAGACTGAAGGTCGTTTTGGGCATCACCTGTCATCTTGACCTGATCGAACTGATCAGACTTACTTATCGATACACACAGTAAATGGTTGTGTCATCAGCATAGATACCAAGTTGAGAGCTGGAAATGTATAAAAATGCATTAAGTTCACATTGCAAAAATAGTCAGTAAACATTTATCAATGTCCAATTTCAGCTAAATGCTAGAATTTCTAAAAGGAATATAAGAGATACTTGTGTCTTTCCCTACTTTCTGACGCGCGAGTAAAAATCTTCACATGCTTTCGAATAATCTATTATTAACTCGTTGAAAAAGTCTTTCTTTATTGCACCTGTGAGAGGATTTGATCGTGTGTTAATCTGATTTGACAAGTATTAAATCGTCTTTGTTTGAACGGAAGGCTGTTTGTAATATCGGGAATCTACCATCGAAGTCTATACTCATTCACCCAAATAACTGCGAGACTTAAAACGATAAATGCCTTTACTAAATGGCCCACAGAAAACAACATACATATTTACTATTTAGATTTATTATCGAGAAATAGAATAATCGCCTACAACAGATTATGACTTCACAACCATCGACGACTTCCTAAAGTGTTCCGCCTACACAATTTCTCTCACAGGGCCTGGGTCAATCCGAATTATGGTTTTCAGTCACTTTCCAAAGGTGCTGCATGCTGGGATCGCCTCCCCCAACTAGACCAATAACATCTAGAAGTCACCATGGTGAGATTCGAACTCGTAAAGCGAAAGTTCTAACCACTCGGCAACTCGTGCCTATGCATAGATACATACATATGAGGGAGGGGCTGCAAATTCAACACCCCAACCTACTTCCCAAAATCTCATCAAATGAGAAAAAGGTCATTTTGTTTGGATGTTTGGTCTGATCGAGAATGTTCAGTACACCCTTGTAGATAGATAGATAGATAGATAGATAGATAGATAGATAGATAGATAGACTAGTTTTGGAAAATGTTCGTTTGCTCTCATTAAAATCATATGCGAATTTTTATGTATATATAGCTAATAAAAGCCATTTCTACAGCCGTAATTAATACCATATATTAATTCTTTCGCAACTTTCAACGCTAAACTCTCTGAGAAACAAATGTTTTATGAAAACAAACATTTGTGATTCTAGAAATGAACCGGCTGTCGAAGTCGCCCTAGGAAAGTAGTAAAAGATTTGAATGCAAATTACGCAGTGTAATCCTTTCAAAATGGTACAATGCCCAATATAATCACTTTTTCATACCAATCCACATCTCCCCCGCACACACACGTGTGCATGAGAAAGATTTTTTTTTTAACAGAACAGAAATGATTGAATTCTTATCAAACAAGAAATTCTCAGGTTTCTAAATTTCTACAATTTCAATATTTATTCAAGAATAATCTTCTCTTTTTGTTTTAACCGTAATATTATTCTGTTTAGGAATTCATATGAGATTTATTATTATTACTGTCGTGTTAATTTCAATTTGCAATTTGGGTAACTCGTGTGTTTCAAAATCACATTGCCTCTTCTTTTTCTTACACATTTCTATTATAAGATGATATAAGATCTGAGAAAAGATAATGTGCCTAAGACTTCGATAACTAGGGAAATTTGATATTCTTTTCGATGGCCTTTTGTAATTCTCAACATAAATTTTACTGCTTCTCCAAACTTTAGGCTCTTCTACGTACCACCAAAATGGAGGGTTTTTTTTTGGGGGGGGGGGGGGTTCAGAAATGAAAGAGAAAAAAAACACTGTTTTTTTTTATTTGAAAAAAATAAGATAATTATCTGATTTAAATTAAATTTTCACTACTTATTCATTACTGATGTCATTTTATTAGAAATCTTTGTGAAAATATTTTGGCGGGGTCATTTTCATTCCTCCTTTTTTGTGTGCACTATTTTAATTTGGCGGGGTCATGGAATCTTTTTACAGTTATAGTGATTTTCTAAGCCCGGCTTAGATGTGGCACAAGGCCGAAAGTATGGGGCACCCAGTGAGGATCGAATCTTTTTACAGTTATATAAAAAAAATTTCTTGGAGATGTTATTTCAGTAAAAAGTTCATGCAATATCAAGTGTGAACATACGGAAAATTCGTCCTGAACCTTCCCAAAAATAATTCAATAAAACTCAAAAATATATTTATGTGACAATTGGTGCTTGCATAATTTAATAAAACACGTTATTTTCTTTCAAACTGGACAGGAAAAGAATTTACACTAAATATTTACTTTTACAATATTTACTTGTAATTTTTCAGTAAGATTCATCCCTTCTCTGTTAGTATTGTAATGTTTTGTTTTGTTTTTTAATTAAATAAAGACATTTAATCTGATTCCATTTACGAGTGAAAATCTTTTTTTTAAACAATTACATTTTTTTTCATTTTAGCAAATGTTAGATTACTTTTCATACAAAAACGAAATAATTCTGAATTACCGCCATCGAAAGATATGTGATAATTAAATAACTCTTAAATTCAGAATAATAAAATACTCGTTGGGCGAATTAAATATTTTATGACATCAAACAAGCAAAAAAATAATTAAAAAAATAAAAGCAATGAATTAAAGTCAAAAGTATAATTTTACTAGTTTTTAATTAGTTTCTTTTTTTAGTTCTAATCTAATGTAGTATAAAAAAAATTATTCATTCTACTTATTGTTCATAAAAGCTTACAGAATTAAAAAAATATTTTCTGATGCTACTGGTTACATAAAGTTATGGAAATTTATTTTTATTTATTTATTTTTAAACATAAATCCTTTTTTTTATTACACTTCTGAGATTCTGTATTTCTTTAATTTTTCTTTTTAATTTTTCATGTACATTTGAAGTCAGGGATGAAATTAGAAAATTATTGCAGTTGACCTATGACATCACAGACTATCGTGCGCAAATAAACGTTATTTTCATTATGTTTTAAGAAAAAGTAAGCATTAATTTGACAAAAAACAGTTAATAATTTACTTTGAAAGACATCTCTGGGACACATTAAATTTTTAAAAGATTTTTAAATTTGTTGTTAACATTTTTCGTTTATAATGGCGGTTCGAGGAGTGATGAGTGAACGTGCCAATGTTTTAAAAACGCCTAAAATCTATATTTACATAAGGAAATTTATTTTTCTTTTCACACGAATTAGCCTTAGGCTAGTATCTTTCAAATAAACCCAAAAATTAACCTTATAGGTGATATTTAAATTATTTCAAATCCGTTTTTAGGAAGTTCGTGGCAGTAACAAAGGCTTTTCTATTTCGATTGTTCTTAAATTACGCTACTCTTCTTTTTTGTATCAAAAGTTTTTCCGAATTTAAGTACACATATTATTTCTTCTTCTTCTTCTTCTTCTTCTTCTTCTTCTTCTTCTTCTTCTTCTTCTTCTTCTTCTTATTATTATTATTATTATTATTATTATTATTATTATTTCCTTTGATATCTGGCGTTTACACATTTCTTTCCGGGTCCCGCCCAGGGACCTAAGGTTAGAAATGGCATCATGGCACTTTCCACTGCAAAAAAAAAAAAAATAATAATTACATAGATAAAGCCCTTCGTAAAGTGTGGGCTGTACTTGTCAGAACAATTTTTTGTATCTCTTTGAGGCATGGACTTCCAGGGATCCCTTCAATTAGTCTACTGGAATCTTTTCCAACCAGGGCTCCAACTACAACAGGAATTGTTGATGTTCCCATGTGCCACATTTTTGAGATTTCTATTTCAAGGTCCTTGTATTTTGACAATTTTTCGAATATCTTCAAAGACACATTGCAGTCTGCAGGGACTGCCATATCAATAAGGAGGCACTTATTTTGTTTGTGGTCTTTAATAACAATGTCTGGGCGGTTGGCTTTGATTGTTCTGTCAGTATGTATTGTGTAGTCCCATAGAATTGTAACAGGTCCTATCTCCGTAACCGGGTCAGGGTGGTGTTCGTACCAATTTCTTCCAGTTTCCTTCCCATAGGAGTTGCAAATTTTAAATTTTATTATTATTATTATTATTATTATTATTATTATTATTATTATTATTATTATTTTATTACGTATATTCCCTGTAACATAATTTCAGAAACTTTGAAATAAATAAAGGCATAATTACACAAATTGGTGTATGAAATATGCATGGCTGAATCTGTGAAGATCTACCGTAAAGCCAAGGTTAATGGGTTGAACTCTGAAGTAATGATATTCATATATATATATATATGTGTGTGTGTGTGTGTGTGTGTGTGTGTGTAATTCCTTTTTTGTATCAGTCAACCTCAAATGAAAACCGACAAGCAGACAATTAAATTCTAAATCCTGCGCATGCAGAAACATATGCACGTGTACAAACAGAGTTCCGTGAAAGTGTTTTTCTCCGCTGACATGTGGTTATGGTTCCAGAGCCTGAAAGATGCTGAGAACTTCTTTCGATTGTGTAAACTTCTAACGGTCTCTAAACATGTGTTGAAATGAAAGAATTCAACAGGAATCGTTCTCCCACTCTCTCTCTCTCTCCCTCTCTCTCTCTCCCTCTCTCTCTCTCTGACTTTTTCTGTTTCTATCTGTGTATATATATATATATAAACACACACACATAAACACACACATACACACACAAACATATATATATATATATATATATATATATATATATATAAACACACACATACACACACACATACACACACGCACACAAACATATATATATATATATATATATATATATATATATATAGGCTAAGAAGAATTTGGTAATCCGTATAGGTAGTCCCAAAAAGGATGAAATCCTGAGAGCTCAATGTAAATCCAGAGCTAATAATTTAAAGGAAAAACAGACCACTTTAAGGCTCCATGTAATAATTTATTTCGCCAAGCCGTTTATATATATGGGGAGTAACGAACGAATTTGTAAATAGTCACTATTACTGCTGATAATGCAAGACTCTCCTCGCTGATTGAGTTCTCAGAGGGAGTGGTGTCTTTATGAAAAAATAAATACGCAAAAATTCGGCATACTCGCTGCCGACTCGCGTCGATGGCCTAGAGGTTAGAATCTCCGATTGATACCAAATCGGTCGGGTTAAAGTGATGTCTAGCCACACTGATGAACTATGATATATATATATATGTGTCATCGGCCTGACGATTGCGTCTAGGATGAAACAGTCTGTCGCTTCTGAGTGTTGACTTCAATGTTCTCTTTTATATATATATAAAGTGAACATTGAATATATAAATATATATATATATATATATATATATATCTGTGTTTGTGTGTGTTCCTTCGCTATCAGATATATCACTTTTTCACAGCTGTTCCCTTTACACAGATGTATATTCACACGCACATAATTACAGAGACAATTAGACGCGCACGTGCACACGCACACACATATTTATATAGATATATATGCAAAACAAAAACATAAGTAATTATCACCGTCACCATAAATAACCATTTCATTTCATTGACCCGGCAAAAGAAAAAATCCATCCTTGTTTCGCCATCGGCCATCATTATCAAAAAAAATAAATCAATAAAATTGCATATCCCTATACATTCATCGTGTCAATAATAATTGGTAACAAATAATACTAGATGCCTCTACGGACATTCTAAAAAGCGCTAGAAACGCATTTTTAATTATTTAAATGTCTTCTATAAAGTTATATTTTGGTTTTGTTTGAAAATTAATTGTCTAGGCTTAATCCGTAAAAAAAGAAAAGTTGTTTTACGGCTTTAAATAAAGAGTTTACACATAATGAAAGCAAAAAAGTAAAAACATACTGACTAGCGCCCAGTTCGTTTAATTTGATGGACACCGACAAAAGAGAAATTAAAGCATTTTTAAAAATCTCCTTAAAATCCTATATTTGTCCCAGACATTTGTTTCTAACTACAATAATAACTTTATGGATTAATTAACTAGATTTTGTGAAACTCTTAATTACTTTTTGCGCAAAATATAAGAAAAATGCATTTTTCACTAGTCGAGCATTTCGTCACTTGCCAGCACCTCCAAAGGTCAAATAATTGTTTTCTTATGACCCTGCATCCTAATTTTTTAAAAATTAATGCCATAAATCAAATCAAATACAGAAGACCAAACTTGTTTTGTTTGAGGAAAAAAGAAACGCTTACAAATATTTAAACATTATGAAGCTTTGAACTGAATTCCTTACACTATCAAAAGGAATATAAAAGAAAAATAATGGAAACAATTTTAAAACATTTAAGTTATAAATACATTCATTTTAATTATTTTTGACAATTTTATTAAATTTTATCAAAATATTTCATTGCACCAACAGGCAACGTATCTTTATTGAAAAAAAAATACACTAGAAAGAATTGAGAAATAAGTTTAATTTACCGTTAATTTACCATTACTTTTTATCCCTTTTCGCTATTGATATCATAAAACATTTGCGTCACTTTAATCTGAAAATTCTAGCCACCGATTTAAAAAAAAAATGTTCAAAAATCTAAAAGTTATCCGATATTTATGAAAACTTCAACACTTATTTTTCAATGAATTAAATTTTATGTCACGGGATATAATTCAGAATTTTATTTCTGATTTTTATCTTTGATCTTCCGTAGAATAAAAATGAGACGGTTGTAAAATTTTAGAAATATATGAAATTAATTAAAACTGTGTTCTCACTCGAAAGTGGCATTAAACTTTAATCTTTTCTATTCTTTAAACACAACTTTATTTTATATCCAAATTTTCCGAAACGTCCAAAATCTGAAAAGACTGATCACAAAAAATCAGAATTTTTTTCTGCGGATTCAAATAACATACAGTACATTTTATTAAAATAGGTACCAGTAACTCTCCACAAAAGTAATTTTTGAGTAACACCAGAAAAAATACTTCTACAAAACTTCAGAAAAAAAAAATGGTTGAATATAAAGTTAATTAATTACTGAAAAAGTGCTGAACATTTCAGTGAAATTGAAAGGTTCCTAGGTTTTTGGTAAATATTTAAAAAGAGGGGGTACATTTTTTACGTGTGATTTTGGAGGTACATAATAAATAATGCCAAACAACAAGTTTCTGTCTACAAAATTAATCTTTGGATCAATGTTTGGGTGTCACATGTTTTTTTTTTCTGGGGGCTATTGGCAATAAAAAAAAACAAAAAAAAAACTCACAAACGGAATGGAAAAAGGCCACACAACTTTCAAGGTTGAATATCATATCACAAATAATAATGAAAAAACAAAAAAAAACTGTTTAAAAAATGAACCAAAAAGTCACCACTGCAGTTAGAAACTTGGTAACATGAAACTTGATCGTTTGTGGGCCTACGGAAGTGTCTGTACATAGCAACAGCTTTTAGAGTTTTAAAAAAAAAAATCATTTGATCAATTTTCATAGGTAGTGTTTACTTTTTTCTTTTCCCTTTGTTCTGCTTCCCCATTTCTTTTCTTTTCCTGCTCTCTTTATCTCTTCTCCCCTTCTTCTCATCCCCACTTTCTTCTGTTATTCTCCTTTTCTTTTCTCTCCCTTTTCTCATACTTCTCTTTTCCCTATCTTCCACTTTTTTCATTGCCTTTGCTCATCTCACTCTTTTCTCTTCCACTTTTTCTTTTTCTCTTCTTTTCTCCTTCTCTCTTCCTCCTTTTATCTTTCTCATCGACTCTTCTCTACTCTTCTCTATTCTTTCACACTATTATTATTATTATTATTATTATTATTATTAATATTATTATTATTATTATATTATTCTCAACGTTTTTCCTTAATCTTGTTTTCCTCTCACTCTTTCTGCCCTACTTCTTCCCCCCACTCGCTTTTCTCACTGTTTTCTCACAGTTTCCTTCTTTATCTCCCCCACTTACTACAGTTCTTTTCTATTTCCACTTTCCCCTTCTATTCTCTCTATTTCCGCTTTCTTCCACCCTCTTCTCGTTTTGCCTTCTCTTTTCTTTGCTTCTACCTCTCCTTCACAGTTTTTCCTTTTTCTCTTTTTATTTATTTCGCTCTTCTCCATTTTCTTTTTCTTGCTCTCTCTCTCTCTCTCTCTCTCTGTTTCCTTTCTTCCCACCCGCTTTTCTCTTTAGAGAGAAACAGAAAGAGAGGGAGATAGATAAACTGATATAATAATTAATTTACCCCAACCCATCTAATGGCGACAGCTACAGAGCAATGATTAATCAGCTACTTTTGTGAGTTCAACCACAATAAACGCCCAATTATTATTTTCTTATACAAACTCACATCTGTCCAGAATATTCTAAAACGTCAAAAGATCGATTCCTGTGAGATTTCGAACAGCTGTTTCTTTAAGTTGTTCCTTCACGTTCCTAAAATACTCCTCTATCCATTTTTATATGCTACATCGTTCTTAATACCGTTTCTTTTTTACAGTATGCCTTGAATGAATTTCTTTTCTTCTTCCCTTCAATTTTGCGCTGTTTTTTTCTTTAACTCTCCACCGTCACTTTTCTTATACACGCTGAAGATTCCATATTTCATCAATAAAAAATGTATTCTATTTAAAGCAGACAGTGAGATGCGATGAATTTCTTCTGTGTATGTGTGTACGAAAGACATTTCGTGTGTGTGTGTGTGTGTGTGTGTGTGTGTGTGTGTGTGTGTGTGTGTGTGTGTGTGTGTGTGTGTGTGTGAACCGTTCAATTCTTTCTTTTTATAAAGAAGTGTGCTTTGGAAAGAGAATCAGTTGCGTCGGTGGGGTGGCGTATCGGGAAAACTCTTTGAAGTCCCAAAAAATGCGCTCAAGGTACTCAGCTTCACAATTCCTAATAATGAGAACGCTTTCTCTGTTCATTTCTTTCATTTTTTTCAGTTCATTTATTTTTTCACGGCATCTTTTTCTCGTTTTTTTATTTTTTGCTGGATTTTCTTCTTTCTTCTTTTTGAATTGATTCA
Source organism: Acanthosepion esculentum (assembly GCA_964036315.1). NCBI lineage: Eukaryota > Metazoa > Mollusca > Cephalopoda > Sepiida > Sepiidae > Acanthosepion > Acanthosepion esculentum. The sequence continues at coordinate 39,624,685 of OZ038501.1, forward strand.
TTGTAGCAACGATGTAAATGGTGGCTGCGGCGGTGCTAGCGACAACGGCATAGTTGACGGCGGTGGCTGTGACTCACGGACTTAAAGTTGAGCTGAGATCAAAGGAAAGATCACGTGACCCGTTCAACTGACTAATATCTGCTCTGCCCCCACCCTCGTAACACAATGGCGGATAAAGGGTGGAGGAAAAGAAAAAAAAATTGAGAGGTGGCTCTAAGAAAGTGGCGGGAACAGTAAAAAGGGTGATGATGTGATCTGCATCTACGGCATTTGGAGAAATGGATGCAAGTGTTGAAAGAACAAGAAGAAATTTGTGGCTGGCTTCTGACGCGACACTCTACCATTTGACCTCGATGACCTCTAATGTTTAGTAGTACGAAATAGTAAAGCACACCTAAAACAGTAATATGGCGAAAAAAAGTTCTTTGAGAACTCATCGGAGAATACTTTATGGAATGAAGAGTTATCTTTCCGATGCGAGAATTTAACTGGGTCGTTGGCAAAAACGAGAAAAATAGAAACAAGACAAAGGAGAAAATAAAAAAAAGAAGAGTTTCTAAATATTTATTTCACAGTCTTTCTACGGAATTTCGATGTTTATCAAACGGATTTAAGAAGGATTTTTGCTTCAGCTTGAAAAAACTACATACAATACTAGATGCAATTCTTGGTCCTAATTTCTTCTAATGAAGATGCAACTCTGGTGATATGATTTCGTAAAATGGTGTTTTTTTTTCCTTTTAATATCAGTGTATGGCTGATGAGAATCAAACTTTAGATTGGTCAGTAAATCTGTCTATATTTCTGAAACTCTTGTAACTATTTACATTATTTAAATTGTTCAGACTGTTGTCCTTATCTTTATTGTCATATTCACAACGTTTCGGCCGTTGTACGTTCCGGCCTTCTTCAGGTGATATACGTTGGAATTTCGAATCGAACCCTTTATTTCGTCCGCCGGAGTAGATTGTCGAAACGTCGAGAATATGACAATAAAGATGAGGAGAACAGTCCGTACAATATAGATAATGTAAATGTCTAGTAAATGTATAAACCAGATCCTGTTTGAATTATCAATGCAAGTAAAGAGGACAGAAGTATTGAATCGTAGGCACAACTTATGTGCAATATGAGCACGGTCAAGACGGAAATCAAAATGGCCAATAAGAAGTTCAAATGCATATGGTAGGAGGAAATATGGCGATTGAGTTATAACAACCAACAAAATTCAATATTTCAACAAAACATAAAATATTTTACATGAGTCTTTTGAATTCAATGCATGACTGAGTGGACAAGTATAAATGTGAGAGTGTAAAGTACTTGAGTTACATGTGTGTGCATGTATGTATGTATGTATGTATGTATGTATGTAAATACATATATCTGAATGTAACAGCATTAAAACAATAATAATTTATGGTCAAGTCACGTGGCAAGAATGGGGGACAAATAGATTCCCAAATAACTTTTCTACAGGAAACTGAAGAAAGGAAAACGTCAAGAATACACAGCAAAAAAAGAGGTTTAAAGATAATCTGAATGCATTGCACATGAATGTGTAGCATTGGAAGAATTGACTTTAAATCGTACAAAGTATGGGCCACTTTATTGGGGAGGGATGAAACGCTTTTGAGGCTGAATGTCTCCTGCAAGCGTGATCTCCGACGAGACACTCACTTTGATTTGCAAAGTAATACACAATTTTGCAATTGTGGTGCGTGTGAGCGCATGCTGTTGTCGATGGCAGTTAATGTAAATCATCTGAAAAGGTCATCATAACAACCAGAAGCAACCCAACTATGCCAACCTGCCTTATCGTCCTGTTGACAATATCTTTTGTCTACAACAAGGTTTGCAGATCATCATCTCTACTGAAGAGGCACATGGTAATATACAGGAGAGTTGAAGGACATGCAGATCCAATCAGTCTAATCAAGAATACAGAGTTTATCTGTCATATATGTCTGATGCCTATGGAATCGAATGCTGGTCTCAAGAGTCACCTCCTTAGTGGCCATGGACACCCAAAACGAGGCGGAAGGCATCATAAATAAATAAGATGAGGCAATCACTATATCCATGTATGTGAGTAATACAGTGAAAATTTAAGTAATCATTTTATGTATATGATAGAAAAAAAGTAGATATAATAATGTCTTTGGCGGCAGAGTTCCTTTGAAGTGTACTATCTCTGGTGTGGAACATTTTCACGTTCAGGTGGATTTCCACTGGTGAATAGATTGCTTTCACTTGAATTTATCTGTATCAGGTGACACAGGAACGGGATGTTCAGAAACGATTATGATTGATTGAAAAATACGTTACATAATGATTTTACATATATTTCAACATATATTTCAACTGGAAATAATGCGTGTACTGACTACTTTTTGGTCATTTCGATACTCGCCGTAAGAGCGTCCATATTCGGCATAGGTTATGGCTGTGATTCACTACACCTATTATCTCTTTTCTTCGTAACAAAATGTATTAATTAAACTCACATAGCGAGGCATACTTACACACTTTCCTGGTAAGATCAGTACAGAGGCGTCATCTACATATAACAGCCAAATAGTTCGTCCCAATAATTTTTAATAAGATTTTTTTTCAAAACACCTTCAAGATTGTTGTCATCATCAACGACAATGGCAACACAACAGCCATGCTTTAGGGCTATTCCTGAAAGTAATTTGAATGTTTGTTTTCTTAATAAGAATATATCAATACTTGAAAGGAGAGAGTAAACTAGGATTGGAAATTTCCGGTAAAGATTTTCGGTTTTTCTTCTATTTTTAACCTCATATTGCATTATTATCAGTATTTTCATTTCCATCTTCTTTCTTTTTCTCTATATTCCACTCTACTTTATCTTACTCACTACTCTCTCTTTAGTTCTCTCTTTCTCTCTCTCTCTCTCTCTCTCTCTCTCTCTCTCTCTCTCTCTCTGTCCTTATTAGCATATGTTTTCTCCTCCCTTTGCTTCGTGCACTCTCCATCGTTTCTTTATCTCTCACACTTCATTCACCCACTCACTTTCTACTTTTTACTCTCTCCCTTCTCTTTCTGTCAATGCCTGTATTATTTTTATTATTCAGTCACGATTCCTTTTAGGTTTTATTTCTGAACTTGCCTCTCAAGGAAGAATTCCTTTCTCCCTTACTTCCCATTTATCCATTTTGTCTGTCGAAAGATCAAAGGAACATACTTATGAGTCAGTCTCATCTCGGAATCATCCAAATGATTCTGTGCCACATTATTATCATAGTTTTGTTAGGCATTTTACTGAGGCTTCAAAACCAAAAGTCAGGAAATAGGGGAAAAAATTCAGGAACTGTAGCATTGAGTATTGCCTTCTGCTGACTAGACATTGGTAAGGAACCCCTTCTTGGTCGACTGTCTCGGAAAATTACGTCACTCTGTTAAGTGGCCCGATCATGGCGCCGAAACTCCCGCAAAAATGGCGTTAGCTCTCCGAAGCTGTCGTCTGCATTATGATGTCGGCCTTTCATCTTAATCTTTTGAGTGTAAGAGCTTTGGTCCCAAATATCCAGCGGGTCAGACTGCCCCCGTGCTTATCTGGGAGGAAAAAAGGAAAAATATGCTATCTTATTAACTGACGATAAACATGGTGTGCGAGAAAGGGTATCATTTTTCATTCAATTTGTCAAGTCGTTCGAAAATGTGAAGAAATAAAAACTAGCTAATAAACGGTAATTCTGAGGAAGTTGTTTTAATCTCAGTAAATTTTATATTTATGAGGTTGTTTAGTATGAGACACAGACTTAATGGTTGCCCGACGAAATTTTGATCTTCTTCGACGCTGCTTAACTTAGGGGATAGATGTCATGTCCGAGATTTTGCGGACTCGTTGATATGTCTTCATAGTCATCATTTAATATGAAGATCAGTTGGATGGATTTTAGATGTTGAGAGGTTACGATCCACTTGCGATGGTTACAGGCCATGGTCACTGGTCAAACTTGTCGAATTGAGTAAAAGATCAACTTCTAAAGAAGAAAGATTTACCAACCAAATGGAGAAATATACTCAGCAAATATGGTTTATTAAGTGCTAATTATTATCAGTCGGAAATTGGTTGAAGTCATTAATTAAGGTACCTGAAAATAAACGTAAAAGATCTACCACTCGGTGAAAATAAGTCAATGCTTTTAACCAACATTATAAACAAACATAAAATAAACAAATTACTGAAGTATAGGTTATTTTTTCACTAAATTTGGCCGCTAATCATTTTGAATCAATGTACAACTGTAATTACTTTAATGGGGCAACTTAATGCTTCACAGTATATACAATATGCTGGCGCAATCCAATTTTAACAATCACACTTTTCTTGACTTTTGCCTACGGAGATTCTTAAGCGAAACACAAATATTTGCAGACATGTTTTACTGGAGATATCAGAATTTTGCGAAAAATGATTCACAAAATACAATGGAATGTCAGTAACATCCGCGGTAATCTCTTGTGCTGTCGTCTACAAATGTTACTCAAATAGCATTACTGTACTTTGTTTGTTTGGTTGAGGTTTTTAGCGGCACATCAACATCTATGGGTTATTTAATGCCAAAATGTAAATATTTTGTACATAAAATACAATAATGTGAAAGATAGTTTTTTTTAGATATACAGTTTATAGATCATGTTGCTGTTAATTTCACTACAAAAATGCATTGTTGGTATTTTTTTTAATAAAAAATGTATTGCTGGTCATTTTATTATAAAAAATGTATTGTTGGTCGGTTTACCATAAAATGTACTGTTGATTTTTGTTTGGGGGTTGGCTATTTGCCCATAGCTGGAACCCTAACAGGCGCTACCACCCCTGATCATGTTGAACCTGGAAACAACAGCAATTAAGAGGTGGCCCCACGCTCCTCAAAAACTTCAATCTCTCGACCAGAGACCTTGCTGCCGGATGTAGTTTATCGACATACCCAGGCTGAATTACCGTATTTGTATATTGATGAAAATACTTGCATACCAAAGAAACACCTTAGGAAAACCACTGTATATTGGATCTCTCTTTCTATCTAATATATATATATATATATATATATATATATATATATATATATATATATATATATATATATATATATATATATATATATATCCGAATGTAATGAGAACGAAAATGATATATAAACTCTAACGTTCGCAGCATTAATTCAAAAGAGGGCTCAATCCTGGTAGTAGAGCAATAATTATTTATAATAATTGCTTCATATGGACAAAAACAATTTACTCACTACAAAGATGCAACTTCGTTTCGGTGCAACTAAATAATGTTAATAGAATAAATGAAAACTTTTAATCATGTGTTAAGTGATAAATTTTCATTAATTATATATATATATATATATATATATATATATATATATATATATATATATATATATATATATATATATATAATATTTTTTTAAAAATATGATTCCTTCGCTACATAAGAGTTCTCATGTTTCAAAAGCAAGAGCCGAGACCCTCAATATAATTTTTGAAATGAATTCTCGCTTGACGAGGAAGCGAGACCAGACACCTTAATTCAACTTAATTTCAAAAATTATATTGAGGGTTTCGGCTCTCGCTTTTGAAACATGAGAACTCTTATGTAGCGAAGGAATCATATTTTTTTAAAAAATATTATAATATAAGCTCTACTTCTGTATGGAGCACTGTCTTTTTAAAAATAAAAGCAAAAATACTAAGGAACTCCGGATTATTTACCTAACGTATTCTTTCTTATTTTTCTGCATACCTGCACACACACACACACACACACACACATATATATATATATATATATATATATATATATATATATATATATATATATATATATATATATCACATTTCTCCAAATGACCAAATATATGATGTCTGAGCCTTTTTATTCTGGTCAAAACTTACTAGCTGGAGAGATAGATACGAAAGGACATTATGACTGTCTGTTTGGGTTAATGTCATATATTCTATTATTTTAAAATACTTGCATAGTTTATTATTAAGGGAAATGTGGCATTTTCATATCTTCTAAGAATTTGTTCTCCTGGCGTCAGACGCACTCATGTCATTTTCTGACAGATTAAATTCCGTAAGTTTATAAACTGCTTTTCATTTATCTTTTTTTCTTTTCTTTTTTTTTGCCAAATTACGAAAAAACTGAGATAAAAAAATTGATAAATTTCTTTTGGTTACACTACAGCGGATAGGCAGCTGAGAAATCACAGCTGATGGATTGGTGAACTTAATTGTCACAAATAAAAGAAAAATAATCACAGAATAACATTTTCGAAATCGCTTGAAAGACAAATATTATTCTTTGGTCAACAATGAGAACTCACGGGTTAGAACATTGCACGAGTTGGGGAAGATCGTTGCTTATAACAACAAAAGAAACCTAATTCGATTTGATAGATTATCTCTTTGGTCAAGCAAATGAAAATGATGCCAAAGATGTGCCAAGTATCTATTATTATTATTATTATTATTATTATTATTATTATTATTATTATTATTATTACATCTTCATTATCAAAATCATATACCGTAAAAAATCTCAAAAAATAAATCTTTGCCTTCTTGTACGCAATCTGCAAATAACCAAAGACCATACTAAACAGAAAAAAGGGGATTTACTCGGAAAAAAGAAATTGTCCTGTTTACACGTCAGCAGTACTGTCTACAAGCTCTACAATATTCAGAGGAACGCAGCTTCGAATCCTGCCGGAGAGCGCATATTTTTATTTATTTCTCGAATGTTCAGGCCGGTAAACGAAAATATATTGTTTAAATAAATGGAGTGTTTACTCAAATATAGGTACCCACTAAAAATAATGTTTAAGTAATATAATCTGTCAGATTAATAAATAAAAATCCGTCACTTCTTTAGAAACCGCTTTGTTTACATTAGGATACGAAACTGGGTAGATACGTATATTTCGAGAGTCCTAGAAAGATTTGCGTTTATCAAGGCAATTCAACTTCATGACCGAGACAGTTAAAACACGTCGGATCCCGTTTAAAAAATAAATATATTAAATTCAAATTATGTTTACATTAGAAATTTGTTGCAAATAACATGACGCATTTTAGTTATTTGAAACCAGAATCAATGTATTTTTATCGATAATTACACGAGTTGCTGTTCATCAATTTATTTTTTTAAATTAAAGCAATTTTGTAAAACTAAGTTAGCATACAGAAGAACTAAATTCTATGAAAAATAATTTACTTAATGCTTGTGCAATGGAGCTACGAAAATCCTTTCAACATCTACCAAAGATCAAAACTGAACGGAAGATGGTGTTGGCAGTCAGTAGTAAAATGAATCTGTTGACTTGTGATAGATGAGAAAAACGTTGTTTCATTCGATAGTATGGATACCAAAACAGACATATTTATTTTTCTTTCCGTATTATTTTTAGATGTATACACTTAATAGCGTTATAAAAACTTTATACATGAAAGTTCAGTCTTCGAATTTAATACTGTTATTCCGGGCATTGATGAAAAAGAAGAAAGTATCTAAAAGAAATTCTTTTTTCAGGAAATAAGATTGATTGTTTTTAGAAGTCCTACAAGGATTCATTTATGGCGATCACAATCTTAATAGCATAAAATATGCACATGAGATAGTGTAATGGCAGACAGAGAAAGGGAAGTACAAGAACTGCTATAGAAGCTAGTGAAAAAGAAGAAAGTGAGAAGAAAGGATTAAACATCAATTGCAAGATAACAGAATGCATGACTGCTAGCAAAAGGGACAGCCCAACATGCCAATTACAAATTGGAGATACCAAATCAAACAAGTACAACAATTTAAATACCTTGGAAGTGCTTTAACAGAGAACAGAAAGTGCGATACTGAAATTCGAAGATGCATTGGCACAGCGAAAGATGTCTTCCAAAAGCTAAGCGATGTATTAAGAAACAGAAAAAAATTGTTAAAAACAAAGAAAAGAGAACTGAGCTGTTATGTAATATCAGTCCTCCTACTGAAGAAGAGACTTGAAGCAACAGAAATGTGGTTCTACAGAAGGACGCTGAGAATACCATGGACCGAACATGCGAGAAACGACGAAATTTTAGAGAAAATGGAAACAAAAATGGCACTTATATTTAACACCAGGAAGAGACAGTTGAAATTTCTAGTGCACATATTGTGGAAAAAGAGCTTTGAAAATTTGATACTCACGGGATAGATTGAAGGCAAGAGGAAAACAATGCATAACCTACCTAACGAACTTGAATAGATAGATAGCGGAACAAAATTTAGGAGGGATAACAATATGACACGATTTATTAAAAGCTACGAAGGACTCTGGCCTTCTTCAGGCGGTTAGAATGTCAAACTGAACCCTTTATTTCGCTCGCTGGGGTAGACTGTTCTAGTTCCATGTGCCATGTCTAATGGATGTCAGTTATCAGGTATCTCCTGTCAATTCACCTCTCCAAGTTCTCCACTGCCGTAAGCAGGTATTGAACTCACAACTCTTTGGGTCCTGTCACTGACAATAGTCCGAATAATGTAAGTAGTATACATAATACCTCATCTCAGAAATATAGACAGATACTGAGGAATATTATCTATTTAATTTGGGTCATAGCTAGAGATCGAATGACAGTTGTCGATATCGTTTTAATTCTCTCTAGAACTTTCACTTCTAACCTCTTTCGAAAGCTTTTTTGAGATCGTTCCAAGTGAATGATACTTGAAGGATGCTCAAGTCCTTTGATATTCAAGTGTGTTGTGAATGTTGGATTGTTAGTGCGATTGAACAATATATATGCATACACATTCGGAATGATACACAAGAAATGCCAACAAAAAATGTATATATTCAAACAATTGAAATACAAAAACATTGAAAGACTACAAGTTTAGGTGAAGTTGTTTTTGAATTAATTAAAGGTCGAGAAATTGAATAGCGATGAAATGAATTTCTTTGATTGTCGAAAAGCCATGGTCCAATCCTTCCAAGGTGAGAGTGGCTACTCATTTTGAGTGGCTAACTCTGGCTTTTTATCCTCTTTCAATAGCTTATGATTCGGGGTCATGAGAAATAAATTTGGGTAATTTCATTAGCCCATTATTCATCCTCCAAAATGCCTGTAACTGTAGGCGTTGATCCGCTCTTTGGCATCATGGGTGGATTTATTTTTATCAATGACGAAAACGTCGAGTGAAAATTTGTGGATATGACAAGTGGACGTATTGCTTAAGGCTGATGATTCCTCTTCCTGCTTTCCTTTTTCTTTCTTACTGATATCCCTTGAATATTATTATTATGGAAAAGCATCACACCAACAAAGTGACACTGGGGTACAAATATACGAAGCCCAATAAACCATCATGACACCCAATCTGATAAGGGTATAACAGGCACATACATCACAGCCAACTGATTATTATTGTTGTTAATGAGTAAGAGAGCATCACGCCAGCGAAATGTGTACGACATGGTGACAGATTTTGATAAAAGCAGGACATATTCAGATGGGGTTCATTTAGAAATGCCTTCTGATCTAATAATCCGCTCTGTTCCGATTGAAAGTATCTAGGATGGACTCCCAAGTCTCCTTGGCTACCTCATCCTTCAAACTTAAAGAAACAACCCAGTGAATACTTGGCTATGATGCTTCCCTACTACTCCCGCTAATGAACAGAGGTTCACAGTGTGTTATCCCCTCGGGGATATGCGTCGTCTGTACTCTTAATATGCGTCGTCTGCACGCCAGTTGAGTGCAGTCACTGTAGCTTCCCCACACCGTCTGCACAAATGAACTACAATAGAGAACTTGATGGATTTTGTGATAAAGCTTGGTCTTGAGCTGCACAGATTATTCCTTCTGTTTTCTTCAAGAACCCGTTTCTAAACACCGCTTCTATGATGGCGGGTCTGCCGCCTCTTGGATTCCCTGTGAAAACGTTCCATACATGGATATTCTCTTTCCACGCATCGACTTTCTCATCATAGATTCTCTTTCATTAATTCGCCAAGCTTTCTGTCGCCACAATGACCTTTCCTTTCAGGCTAGTCTGTAAATATTTATGCAAGGACTTACGTTCTCATGTTACAACTTCTAACTCTATCAAACTTCTTCTGTCCTCTTTTCACGATAAGTAGAGCCTAACCACATCACTCCTAGCATGTAAGCACATATTCAAGTTTGCTAGATCCTCTTTATTTCATTCAACAATGCACGCACCAGACCTCACAACCCCATCTGGCCGATTATAGATGTCTGGAACTAAATTTCCACCATTCACCTTAGATTTACAAAATTTCTTTACACGTCAGAAATATGTCTATACATTTGAGATAGGTTTTGTAACTATTTACACTATTTACATTGTTCGTACTATTGTCCTCATCTTTATTGTCATATTCACAACGTTTCGGTCGTTGTACGCTCCGGACCTCTTCAGGTGATATACGTTGGAATTCCAACGTATATCACCCGAAGAAGGCCGCAGATTACAACGGTTGAAACCTCGTGAATATGGCAATAAAGATGAGGACAATAGTAAGATAGTAAATAGTGTAAATACGCCCGAAATATTTACATTATTTACATTGTTCGGACTGTTGTCCTCATCTTTATAATTGTAAATAATTATAATACCTCCGGAAATACTTCTCGCATTCGTGATTTCTTTTTGTCATTGAGAGTCCGGCCCAGCTGTAGAACTCCAAGGTATTTATAACCAACTCTCTCTCTCTCTCTCTCTCTCTCTTTCTCTCTCCCTCCCTCTCTCTCTAATAATAATAATAATTATTATTATTATTATTACTTCATTCTACAATTTAATGTTTTTATACTATTTATTACAGAACAACTAAATCTTAATAACAGACCCAAGTGAAACTTCTAATGAGTAATTTCCTCGAGATGTAAACATTTTTTCTTTTGTGGTTTTCTCATTCATTGTTTTCCAAAGTTTTCCAAAGTATATTTGTTAAAACAGATCGCGATATTGTTCAACACTTTGATCACAAGTAATATGATATTAATCTCTATTTCGCATTCGCTGGATCTTCATCTATTGACACCATACATCCACTTCCTCCTCCTCCTTCTTTATCTTATTACTGTTGTTGTCGTTACTGTTGTTGTTGTTGTCGTTGAGTGGGAGAGCAGCACACCATCAAAGAGGCGTTAGGTTACAAATATACGAAGCCCGCTATACCCGTCATGATACCAAGTCTCATAAAGATATCCAGGAACATTAACCCAATCAAACGGATGTGATATAGTATCGGAACAAGGCAAAAGCGGTGCGTATCCTTGCAGATGGGGCCCGCCTAAAAATACTTTCAGATCAAGTAATCCGTTCAGACGTTATCCAACTGAGGCTGTCCCCAAGTAAATAGATGTGACTCCCAAGTCGCCCTGTGTGCTTCATCCTTCAAACTTTAAAAGAACATCTCTCTCAATATCTGATCATAATGCTCCCAACGCCATTTGCCTACGAACAGAGTTACAAAGTGCAATGAGCCCCTAGGGAAGATACCCAACTTTATTATTATTATTTTTCCTTTTTTTTTACTTCCCCTACGCTTTACTTAAAATTTCTCCTTCTTAAATCAACCAAATATACTTAGTGCATTTTATTATTCCCGTCGCAACTGCATTAAAACCAGACCGAAATGTTAAAGACTTCCGGGTGTTATATTCCATTATCTCTTTTTTGAAATGATGAAAGAGAAGAACTTTTTATTCGTGAAGTAGAGGCATTTATTTCACTTGCAGACATCTGATGATATAACCGATTTGAGAAGAGAGAAACAGGATACAAATATGGAGGAGAACTAGTCAATAATCTGCCCTTAAGTCATGAAAAGACTAATGAAACTTACAGCCTTATCGGCAATTTATTCCATCCTTAGGGAGTGGAACTTTTTGTAAAATCCTTTTTAAAATGTTTATTTCAACTTGATTAGCGCAATGAAAGATTGACTTAGCAAGACAAGAAAAACAGAATATTTGTGTTTTATTTAACATTTCAAATTTGAAGTAAGATCTGTGAATTCTTGCAATTAAGGTCGCAACCGGAATCAAGGAAAAGCAATGAATGAGGTTTGATGATGACATCGGCTATCTTTAAATTCGTCTTCTTCAGGTAACGTATCTGAAGAAAACGAAAAACTATCTACGGAAATGTTCTGTTCACAGTAACAAAGATGGTGTTCAAACAATTAATGGATGAAAGTAATTTTCTCACCAACAAGAACTGCACTTTCAGCTTTTGCTCCTCATATGGTTTCTAACTTAAAACTCTACATTCTTTTATACTGCATACTTTACGCCATTGCTACTGATTCCAGAGAGAGGATCTGTAATATATTTGACATAAAACTAGTGTTAGACAAGTTTCCTACTTTTCTTTTTGAAGCTTGATGGATTTCTTCTTCTGTGTACCATCTTTACCCAGCAATTTACCCCCATTTCCGGCCGTTAAAAGAAATTACCAGTAACATTTTGTAAGCTTTTCAAATCGCACCATCGTTTCCAGGTGTGTACGGGATTTTGTTACAAAGCATTTCTTTCCATTTTCCGTACGCCATTTTTTCGAGCGAGCTCTCATCTTTAGAATACATACAGTTTTTGTTTATATTCTTTGTGACGATCACTGCCAATATTTATAATTATCAGTATATCAGTATATATATATATATATATATATATATATATATATATATATATATATATATACGAGAGTAAATCAAAGATTATCTGCTCTTTCACCAAAACATAAGAGTACGGATATTTTTGACTTTCCCTCGTGTGTGTGTGTGTGTGTGTGTGTGTGTGTGTGTGTGTGTGTGTGTGTGTGTGTGTGTGTGTATATAATGATAAAATATAGTTATGATATATTTATGTGTTAAGCACTCAATATCAGGAATAGAGCGTATATAAGTGACATCAAAGTCTGTTTCATGCTTAAACGCCATCGTCCGGCCTGACAATTGCATTTAAGCATGAAACACACTGTCGCCTCTGGGTGTTGACTTCAAAGTCTATATATATATATATATATATATATATATATATATATATATATATATATTGTTTTTAAATATGTGGATTTGTGATCATTATGTTTTCACGCTATAAATAACTAGTGGCTTTCACTGATGATCTGATTATCCATTGGAATCACAAAGTGCCACATAATGTTACATTCTATTCTTTAGACTAACCTTTGATTTTTGATAATAAATTTTGCCCATGAAAAGTCAATGGTGTCAATCCTATAAACAATTACAGAAAATTATCTTAGAAATACAAAAATGGACATGACTGTGTAGGAACTCTGATCCACTGGAAATTGTGCAAGCGACTGGTACAATTCCCAGCGGATCAGATTTCCTTTTCACCGGCAAGTGTGTCATCATCTCGTCTACAAGTCCTTTTGTTTGGCTGATAAAATTGTAAAATGTCTGTTATTTCTCTCTCAATTTCAGACTTTTAATTTGGGATCTTTCAGTTAGTCCCAATTCAACTTATATATCAATGCATCTTGTATTACTCTTTATTGATATTTTCACTTATATAATCTCCAGTACTGATTCGTTCTACTCTTTCTTTCTTTTTTCGCAATGCTCACCCTATACAGGAGTGCTAAAGCGTTTAAGTGGCATTGTGGGTGATGAATTATTTTTCATTCTGAAGGAGTTCTTTGTATGAGCGGTAAGAGTAAGAGGTGTGGTTTATGAGGATACGTGGGAAAGATAACGATTAGCCGTAGATATGAAGAGGTTAATATTGCAGTGGTCGGGAAAGCATCATCTTGGGAGTCATGAGAAGTCTGTTTGAGTGGAGCTTATTAATTACTAATGGAATATTAATGGAATGAGGGTGGCTCTCATCAGTGTACACATGGCGGGTCTTAGCCGAGGGTTAGAGTTGGGGGAATTAAGGAATGTAGTTCGTCTGAACATTTTCCATAGAAATAGCGATAGTTTAGCGAGAGGTTTGCAAAGATTCGTCTGTAGAATGGAGAATAATATATCAGCCATAAGACCACGTAAACGCCCTTTGGAGTCAATCAAATCCGGAGAATGAACCCACCGCAGCTCCAGCCCATATATGGCGGCAGTACTCCATTTTAGACCTGATCTGGCTCTTGTAAAGGTAAAGAATAGTAGGAGGAGCCAGGTACTTATTGGAGCCGTACATGGAACAACCATCTTTCTAGCAGCTTTAGGGATGGATTGTATATAGGAATTCCACTTGGAGTTTGAGTGAGCATAAATCCCAATAGGCGTTCAAGACAATGAGCCTCCTGAGAGATGACCCGTTCATTGCAATAGGAGAAAAATCAGGATCTGCTTGGTGATGATGGAACGCTATTAATTTGGTTTTTGAGGTATTAAATGTGACCAGACTTTTCCCCTATTGAGTTGTTAGTGCAAGGTTAGAGGTGAGATTCGCTGTCTGGCCATCTAGATGGGAGGTGGGCACCCATATACTGTTGTATCATCTGCATGAATATTTAGTTTCAAAATGTATATCATTAGCAGAAAGAACTGAGAAGCGAGCCCTGAGGGACGTGCGGTACCTGCATTGCTCTTGGAGGACCGGCCATTAACGATTACCTTCATGGACCTACCTGTTAGGAAGGATTTGATAATTGAGAAAAATATTCCAGTGATTCCATAGCTGGAGAGCTTGTGAATCCTCGATGCCATACCTTGTCAAATGCCCTTCAGTATGTTTTATACGATTGTCCTCGTGATGTATTCATTGTCTAAGGCTTCACTGATTCTATCAGTTATGATATCAGCTGTGGAACAAGCGGATCGGAATCAGTATTGCTTGTCGCTCAAGACCTTGTCACTGTTGAGTTGATCAACCACATTCTTTCAATTTTTTCAGTTCTTGTCCAGTTTATGAAGGGTTCCGAATATGTTTGTTCTAATTTATGCATAAATTGAAGTTAATGTTGCTATTATTATTATTATTATTCCTTTGATTTCTGCTGCATACTCATTTCTTCCCGGCTTTTAACCAGAGATTTAAGGTCAGAAATGGCATCATTGCATTTTTCACTGAGCATTTTAAAATATCCTATGATCACACATGCTTTAAAGCCCTTCGTAGGGTCGTGAGCGGCACTTGTGAGTACAATTGTTTGTATTTCTTTAAGGCTTAGGTTACCAATAATCGCTTCAATGAATCTGTTGGAACGTTTTCCAAACAATCCGAGAGTTCCACTTACAACTGCCACATATTATTATAATACGACAGATTTTACTTCAATACAAAATAATTTCATTTTATTTCTACTTTATTATATAATTTACTTGGTGCTGAATTATATTCGTAAGTCAGAATAGTTTTTATCAATGCAGAAATCGTGAAAATTCTAGAAATCCTTGCCTTCTATTGCATTTCTTACAAACATCCGCGTTAACACTGATCTTTATTACAATTCTGAAATATTGTGAAGAAATCCTGATCTCGTAAAATGTTTTCGCCGCATTTTCAGTTACATATGATTATGATAGTTGGTTCACCTCAA